>VMDO01022872.1:0-32717 GCA_007922755.1 Pedetes capensis | reverse complement strand
TCTTGAACGACTTCCTGCCTGGGGGACTCATTTTCTGGCACTATACTTGACAGTGCTTCTCGCCTATTCATAGGGTTTTCAATGGCTAGTTGTTTCTGGTGTTGGGGCTGGGGCTTAGCTCAGTTGGTAGAGTGCTTCTCTGCACTCACTGAGGACCCGGGTTCATTCCCTTGTTGTTGTTGTTGTTGTTAGGTGCCGTCGAGTCGGTATCCGACTCATAGCGACCCTCATAGGGTTTTCAATGGCTGAGTGCTTCGGGATTGCCTTGGGAGTGGATTGCCAGGCCCTTCTCCCATTTTTGCGGTGCTGGGAATTGAACTCGGGACCTCAGAGACTGCAGCTCAGCGCTCTACCCACTGAGCTAAATCCCAGCCCACCAGCCACACGGCCATCCTCGTTTTCCTTCCTCTGATATGGAGCTTGATTTCCCTCATTGGTTTTTTCCAGTTCTAAGTATGGGTGGGATCACCAAGGTCTGAAATTTCTTTATGTTCCTTTTTGCACGAGGAGTCAACTGCTTCACTCTCCAAATCTCTGTAACCAGACCTGAGTCCTGAATTGCCATCTGTGACCCACTTCCATAGCATGAATGAGCCTCTTTACTTCAAATTTCCCATCTCTACAACAGTCATAAATGTGTGTCTTCAAACTTCACATCTCTAAAAGAGAGTTTCTTTCACCCCAATCTAATTCCTCCCCCTAATACTGTGTAATATTCAAAATTTCCACAAGTTGGCCCAAACAGTCCTAACAAGCTTTCATCTCCACCTCCTATCCTATCTCCACTGTTTTCATTCTCCCAAATTAGTCTCATTGTTCTCAAGACTAACCTTGGGTTTTCCTTCCTCTTGGCCTTTTGTCATGCACTGCCCTCTTTAGGGAGGTCCACCCCTGCCCATTTCTTTCCACCCACGGAAGTAGTCTTTATCCTTTTGTGCCTATTTCAATGCCTTTCTCTTTTTGGAGTCCTCCCTGTATGACCTATTAGGGCTTTCTCTCTCCTCCACGTGGCTTTAGCCCAGGAGGCTGGTATGGCCCCATTAGGGTGTTGTTGTTGTTAGGTGTCCTCCAGTGGGTCCGACTCATAGCGACCCTATGTACAACAGAATGAAACACTCCAGACACTGTGCCATGCCCACACTATGTCAGTGCTTTATGCTACTCATAGGGTTTTTGATGGCTGATTGTTTGGGGAATGGGCTGCCAGGTCCTGCTCCCATTTTTGTGCTGCTGGGGATCGAACCCAGGGTCCCAGAGTGCACAGAGCAGCACTCTACCAACTGAGCTAAACCCCAACCTGCATATGTATTTATATAAACAGATAAATATACACTTATATGACTATCAGTGCTCTTATAAATGATGGTACTTGTGTTTCTGGCTTTTTTGTGTGTCCAAAATATGAAATTCTCATCCCCTAAGGAGAGCATTTGTGAATCTGGCAACACAATTCCTAATTTGGCATCTGCGAGGCACTCCATCAAGTTCCAGGCAGTGGCAGCCTGTACCAGTGCCCATTTTCCATTTTATTTGGTTATCAGTCAAAAACGCATCAAGCGTATGTTTGCCTCGAGAGGTGGCTCAGGAATATTTTCAAAACTTTAGTTCTCTCTAGGTGATGCTTTTCTTTGAGACGGCCCACTCTCCCACCAATGCACTGTCCCATAGCCACTTTCTCAAAGCATGGACTGTACCCTGAAGGAACAAAATTGACTCCTACACAGAAAGAGGAAATGGTTCTCTTGTGTGCCCACTGTGTAGCAGATCATAAAGACCCAAAGACCATTCCTAACAAAGCAGCACTGCATGCCTGTGCTGGGGCCAGAATCTGCAGCACTGCTGTCTGCCTGGGACTCCACACTGATGCCTGGACTCGTTCCTCAAGTTTCTTCCACAGAAGTGCTGCCAGGAGTTATTAATGGCCGATGCTAAGCTAAAGAATGTATAAGTGGAGGTCATGCTTTTTCTGGAAGGAAAATGAGGCTGTGGGTTGATGACACGGCATAAGAATTCACAAGACCAAGTAACAACTGACTCAGTAATAGGTGGGGAATCAAACAAGTTCCTTCTTAAAATCAGTTTCCTGAAACTTCAAGTTCCGTGAACATCTGTTTTTATTACCCACCGTTCTTCCTTTCATCTGGTGGCCGCATTCCTCCTTTCTTGCACAGACCTGCCTCTGCCTTGTCCCTGTGTGTCTGCCAGTCATAATTCTTCGGTCCTTGGCATGTGACTCAGAACTACACAGTCATTATATGGCTTTAGCAAATCATCCAAAGATAAATATATGAACCAGGTCAGGCCAAGCCAGGCCAATCAGGGCTCTTCCTTGGAATATTTTATGCTGAAGATGGAGGAGAAAATGTCCCTTTGTCTTTTGATAGCTCATTAAAAGGACAGAGTGCCTAGAGCTGCTGCCTGTCAATGGAAGAGTCTACAAGAAAGCCAAGTTAAGAGAGGAGACAAGGAGAGAAAGAAGTTAAAATTGAGATACTTTTTTAAAAACTAGGTCCAGACAACCCTCAGAACAGTTTTATCTCTAAATTCCAGGTACAGCTTTGTTGCCCTGTCTCCTCTCCACTTCTCTCCCCTCTTTTTTTCACCTACTCTCTCAGTTCAAATGGTCTCGATAGCCTATTTCTTTATTTTACAGATATGGAAATAGAAATTCAGAGAGATTAACTTGACGAAGTTATTGGCTAGTTGGTGGCAAGGCCTGATAAAAACATTCTGCTGGTAAGAATACTAAAGATTAATCTAACAGACTGTCTGAAGTTGATAAACCAGTAAGTGGGTGAATGCATATACTGTTCATAAAGTTGAAAAGGAACCCAAGGCAAATTTTTTAAAGTATTCATCTCTGGAAGAAAGTAAGACTACAATGAGGTGGAGAGAGGAGTCTTTAATTTTTGCATTTTATCCTCTTCTACATTGTTTGAAAATTCTAAACCATGTGGATAAAAAATATAATGGTTAAAATGACTTTTAAACATGGGGCTGGGGTGTAGCTTAGTGGGAAAATACTCATCTAGCATGTACAAGGCCTTAGGTTGGATCCCTAGCATCACAAAAATAAATAGATAAAATTCCAGAAGCTTCTATCTTAAAGGAAACCACATCACAAAAGAAGATACAGTGCTTACCTTAGACAGCAACTAAATATCCTGGGAGCCAGAGAAGGGATCCACTTATCTACTCCTTGTTTAAAGCCACCAGAGGAGATCTCCTCCAAAGAATTTAATCAATCATGATTATTACTAGTACTACGGCTACTACTGGCACCAACAGCATTTCTACTGCTGTTAATACTATACTGATAATAGCCAGCTATTAATGATAGCAATAGTGAGCACTTACTATGTGCCAAACACCATAATGCCTACAGCCATACCACTGTGGTGTGGTGATCCCCTCGGAAGCTAAGCTTACTGATCCCGTCAGATCTTGGAAGCTAAGCAGGGTTGGGCCTGGTTAGTAATTGGATGGGAGACCGCCTGGGAACACCAGGTGCTATAAGCTTGGGAGAAGGACCTGGCAACCCACTCCCAAAAAACAATCAGCCATTGAAAATCCTATGAATAGCAGTGTTTCACCTGTTGTACGTAGGATTGCTATGAGTTGGACACTGGACACTGACTGGACCGCACCAAACCACCACCACAACAATAACAAATGCCATTATAAGTGCTTTATCTATACAAACTCATCTAATCTTATAAGAACCTGAGGGGTAGGCCTTCCCCCACCACACCCCAATACTAAGGGGTTGAACCCAGGGCCTCACATATTATAAACAAGTGGTCCACCATTGAGCTGCACCTCCAGCCCATTTTTTATTTTTTATTTTTGATACAGGGACTTGATAAATTGCTCAAGCTGCTCCTGACCTCAACTGGTGATCTTCCTGTTTCAGCCTCCCAAGTAACTAGAATTACAGACATGTACCATGGCACCTGGCAGAGATGGGCCATTTCTTATTGTCTCCATTTTACAGATGAGGAAACCAAGGCACAAAGTCTTGCTACGTAGCCTAAACTGGCTTCTAACTTGCAATCCTCCTGCCTCAGCATCCGGAGTAGTGGGATTATAAGTGTATGCCACCATACCTTGCAAAGTTGGATTATTTTAAAATAACCTCCTTTAAATAGTTTTAAAAGTCCCTGTGTGCTATTAAAATCCACTATCTAGTCTTTAAAGATTATACAGCTAAATGTTACTAATATTACTCATCTGTTATGTTACTCAATCTCTTGAGAGATTGTATCACTAAATATGTGGGAATTTAGGAATATTATATTTTTCATACGCTGATGAACAACATCAGTTTACAAAGCTGATTTTTTTTCAAAGTTCTATTAACATTACTGAATGTTATGGCCAATTACTGAAGAACTAAACAACACTTCTGGATAAATAATACACTGCCAATAACATTTTCTGCATATTTCAGTCTCACAAGGGTGAGTAAATGAAAGGAATGCACAGTTGGATCTGGGCACTAGGAGTAATTTATTTTCCCTAAAAGGTCAACCATTGCTAGTTTAAATGTTAGTAGCCAAGATATACAAGCCCTGGGGTCCGTGGTGTGAATGTAGCATTTGCCTGACCACCGGGCTCTCATTCCAACTTTCTGAAGAAGGAAGAAGTTCTTGAAAAAACTCCAAAATGCATTTTGGCAAAGCTCAAGAGATGCAGCTCAGCAGCATGAATTAAGAGACTTGTGACCATGGAAAAGAACTGTGAATTTTAAATGGCTTTCACCCTTCTTAGCTTTTGACCAGTTAACCTTGACATTCCTTAGAGGCCAAAGGATGAGATGCAGCAATGACAGATCTGACTAACCTTTCCCCTCAGGAGGCAGACCCAATTTTCAGCAGTAAATGAAGTCTATCCAAATGCGTCTTGGGAAGAACTATAATAAATGAGGTTCCCTCCCTAGAAATGACTAAAACCACTAAAATAATTCTTAGATAAAACAACCCAATTATGTAAGAAAAAAATGAGAGAAATTTATCATAGCTACATGAAGTTTCCAAGTTGGTTATGTATGACTGTGTATATAATCAAGAGTCACTGATCTGGCATTCTATCAAATAGAGCTTTCTGTAATGTAGTATTTATGACTGTTTCCAATACAATAAAAATGCTATAAAATCTTGAAATACCTTTTGAAAGAAAGCTTTATAGTACGTACAACTGTAGTACCAAGCTTATTTTACATGCACATAATGAAGTTTGTTGCACACCACATCTGGGTTTCATGACAATACTATAAGATTATAAGACTGGGTGTGGTGGTGATGGAGCATGCCTGTAATCCCAGCAGCTGGGGAGATGGAGGCAGAAGGATCATGAGTTTGAGGCCAGAGGGAGCCTGTGTAACAGTGAGACCATGTCTAAGATAAAAAATAAAAACAGGGTTGGGGTGCAGCCCAGTGGTAGAGCACTTGCAAAGTATGCATGAGGCCCTAGGTTCAACCCCCAGTACTGAAAAAAATAAAATAAAAAAGATTACAAGAGTAGCCAGGTGTGGTGGTACACACCTTTAATACCAGCACCTGGGAGGCGGAGGCAGATGTACTGATTCGAGTTCAAGGCCAGCCTGTTCTACACAGTGGATTCCATGCCAGCATGGGCTACATGGTGAGAACTTGTCTCAAAAAAAAAAAAAAAAAGAGTGTAAGAGAATATATACTTTTTCACCTGGGGAGTATGATATCAGTGTGATGATGTGCACAGGGGTCATGGAATGTCTGAGTAGAAGGAACGTGGGTCATCTTGTCCATCAGATGTGATACGTCTGGTGAAGTACTGCAGGAGAAGCTACCATCATAGCTTAGATTAGTAACTGTTTCTTCACCCTTAAGTCTCTCACACAAGGACAAGTCCAGAACTTCTTTCACTAAAAAGCTTAATCTTTTAAGTTATTTCTAACAGGACTACAGACAAACATTCCAAAGAATAAAGAAAATACATGTTCCAAATCAGTTAGGTACTTCTTCCCTTATGTAGAGGAGCCCTTGCCTAAGTGTGACACATAGCTGATTGTCCAACAGTAACACGGCGGCAGCATCTGTGTCCATGCGTGCAAAAAACATGTCTATGTCTAGATATAGTGGTATCAGCATAATACATACTCGCAATCTTAAACATGATCAAATTGTTGTCTAAGGACTGTAATTGTAGGAAAAAATGATACAGAGAATATTTAGTTGGACCTTTATTCCTAGCTTGGCCTTCCAAGTATCATCTCTATCTTGGTTGTAGCCACTAGCACAGAAAGGCATGTCTGAAATCGCAGAAGTACAAGCAGTTCATACCAAGAAGTCAAGATTAGTAAGTACTTTTGTGACTAATAGCTTCTGAATAAAAAAGTATTAATAGTGATATGTATCGAAATATAAAAGTTATAGATTTTCAAGTGATTTTTTACTTGCTGTGGGTACTTAATCTCTAACATATATTAGAATAGTAAATGAAAGGTCCACAGAATTTATAAAAATGTGAAATAAACCAGAAGACACTAAAATTATTCAGGATATATGTTAATGACTTAATGGGCTAAATTTTTTTTGCATTTCAGACACATCATGCTATCATATATATGTATATTTTTTATATAGCCAGTCTGCGCTATAGAGTGAGACCCTGTCTCAAAACAAAACAAAACAAAATATACTGTGTAGTATCAGTAAGGCATTGTTGTAGTTAGGTGCTGTCCAGTTGTATCCAACTCATAGTGACCCTCATAGGGTTTTCAATGGCTGATTGTTTCGGGAGTGGACCGCCACATCCTTCTCCCATTTTCATTATGTACAAACTTCATTATGTACATGGGAGCTGGGGATCAAAGCCAGGTCCTCAGGAACTATGGAGCAGTGCTCTGCCAACTGAGCTAAACCTCAGCCCAGTGAGGCATTAGGACACTGACAGGGCTCTCAGTCCTTCGCTGGGCTTCCCTGGGAGGGACTTACATGAGGGAAGCACTTCTTACCCGTGTCCCCCTTTCTGGGGAGTGTGGGTGGTGGATGGATCTGGACCTGCTCAGATCAACCCCTCCCTATCTCTTCTCACTTTACATCTGCTGCTTGTGGGGAGAGAACTTTCTTCCTCTTGTTTTGGGAGGATGGGGTCTGCCCCTGTGGAGCTGCCCTGGATGGGTGGTGGTGGTGGTGGTGGTGGTGGTGGTGGTGGTGGTGGTGGTGGTGGTGGTTGTTAGGTGCCGTCAAGTCGGTATCCCACTCATAGCGACCCTCTGTACAACAGGGGAAACACTATTGTCAGTGCTTCTCTGCTGTTCATAGGGTTTTCAATGGCAGATTGATTTTTGGGAGGGGGTTGCCAGGTCCTTCTCCCAAGCCTACAGCTTCTGGTGTTCCCAGGCGATCTCCCATCCAGGTACTAACCAGGCCCCACCCTGCTTAGCTTCCGAGATCTGAGGGGATCGGATGCCACAGGGCTACGGCTGCAGGCCCCTGGATGGGTAAGGATGCTTAATTCAAGGGTGCCACTCTTATGGCCCAGCAGTACATCCCCTTTTCCGCAGAGTTCTCTCCAGTACAAATCTGATCCTTGGATCTCTTTTTGACTCCACAATTTCCCAAATGGTTCCAAACTTGAACAGGAAGAACAGAAAGTTTTCCCCATTACACATCATTCATACCCTTAGGGACCTGACAGAACCTTAGACACATAGGCTCCCTTGCTAATAAACTAGTACACCTTGGGAACAGTAGTCACTGTTTGTTTAGCCTCTATTTGGAGAGACTGGCCAGCCTCAGCTCCAGTAAATGGCTGAGAAGGTAAACATGGCCTCAAATTTACTCAGTTCAATGAAATAAAAGCATTACATAGACCTACTCCTTAGCAGTCAATTTGAGGACCATCTATTGATACCTCAACATATACCTTTGGTGGCAGGGTGTCAGTCCTTACTAGAGGGATTTAGGAAGAGTTCCTCTACTTTGTAAATATGCTCTCCCTAAGCAGTTCTGGTAGATGCAAACTCATCCACACCCTTACATTTTCAATGAAATTTTAGCATTCCTCTCCCCTGCTGAAAATAGAAAATTTGTCCGTATAACAACTTTTAATTCGGCTGATCTAAATACTTAGTTCAAATCTACTCTGACAAATGGCTTGTAACATTTTCAGTTTCTCACTTTGTAACAAAATACTGCCACCAAGTTGGGGTTATGAAAGTGGCTGGAGGCAAGGTACCATATTAGTGTGCAATCAGCAACATAATCTTTGTCACCAACAGAATTGAACTTTTTTGCCTTAGAGAATTAAAACTCAGTGATTGTTCCTGAAAAGCACTATAGTAGTCATAATAAAACTTTTTCTTTTAAAAATTGAACTCATAACTGCAGTTTAATATAATACTTTTTTATCGCTTTTGAAATTAAATTCTATTTATCTGCACATGATACAAAATTTTTAAAATGTCACCAAATCTTATTGGAGTTCCAAAAACTGGGCCTCTACTCAGAACTCACTGTTACTCTTTCCTGAATTCCCTCCCAAGCTACCCCAGACACACTAAGCACATAGACGTATAATACAGGGTAGTACCATTGCTCTAAATTTATACCAGCAGTCTTTCACACAGACTTCCATACTGAAAACATTTGTTTCATTATTCAGTGTAGTGCCCTACTTGTAACAGCATTTACTGGTCATGTCTGTGGCAGAAACCAAGTTATGTGGAAGTAATTAGTTTTCAAGTTTCTACTTAAGCAAATATGGAGATGGGACAGAGAAAGTTATTTATTTATTTATTTTGCCTCAGTTAAAAAACAAAACAAAAATTTTTCCTAAATTATCAGCCTTACTGTGTGTTATTTAGGCCAAACTTCATATTTTAGCTCTGTGGGGTGTTATGTCCTAGGGGAGAGATGTTGTCATCTGGGGCCTGGTACCAAAATAATATTTCAAGTACACAGAAACCAGCTTTGTCAGTTTTCTTCCGTTACTATGCATATTATGTTTTTAAACAATGAAATTCTCTTCTAAAGAGAAATGAAGCTGGTGTGGTGGCGCATACTTGTAATTCCAGCAACTCAGGAGGCAGAGGCAGGGGGATCGTAAGTTCCAGGCCAGAGGCAGCCAATGTAATTTAGCGAGACTTTGTTTCAAGATTAAAAAAATTTTAAAAGGGTGTTGGGGGTGCAGATCAGTGGTAGAGTACTTACAAAAACATGTATAAACCCTTGGGATTCCCCAGGAATCCCAATAAAAACAAAACAAAACAAAATAAATAAAGAAATAAAAAGAAAAAAGAAAGAAAAGAAGGAAGGAAGGAAGAAAAAATGAGAATCACTTTAGTTACTTTGATAATTAGAGGAAATAACTGCCTCAGGCTGGAAGTCATTTTTCACACTACAAACCACAATTTACCTCTCAAATTACTCATTTAATACCCGAGTGAGCAGGAAGAGCACTCCTATTTCTAACTCATTGTACTGTTTTACTTCACAGCATTGATTATTGAAATCATTATGCCCAGCCCTCTACCCACACCCCTGCCCCAGCCTGGGGAGGTTGGTCAGTTCCTTAAAAAGGAGACTTTTTTCTTTTGTGGTTCAAGAGTAGGGCCTTGTACATAGTAGGTACTCAACAGATAACTCTCAACTCAATGAACTCCATTTCTGTCACCAGGATTGGCTCTTCTTATTGTTACCCAGTTTGTAAATTAACAGCAGTTTTCAGATGTGGAAACATGGAGATGACCATTTGAAATATTTAACGTTGTTCCTATTTTACCAGTTTGAACTATAAAGGTTTGTGTATACTTGATTCCATATTGTTAGACCTGTACTGTCCAAATATGACAGGCACTGGCCACCTGTGGCTACTGAACACTTGAAAGTCCAAACTGAGACATGCTATAAGTATAAAATACATGCCAGATTTTGAAAATGGAGTTAAAAAAATGTAAAATGATCTGATTACTGATTTTCATATTACTTACATGAGCAAATGATAGAGTTGAATATTCTTGGTTAAATAAACTGTATTATTAAAATTAATGCCACTTGTTTCTTTTTTCGTTTTTAATGTGACTCATAGAGGATTAAAGCTGTGTATGTGGCCTACATTATGTGGTCCCTCCCTTCTTCTCACTGGGGTTATTATCTCTTCGTCCTCCTTTATGTTTATTCCGTTCTCTACCTAGCAGGAATCATGCTGCAGAGCCTTCAAACCTAGGGACTTGGTCTCTGGGGCACCAATATTATGGGATAATGGTAATGGATTTCTCCATAATGGCGGCAAAAAGTTGTCCTTTAATTTCTCACTCATGTTCTCATTTATTTGCTGACTTCCCAGCAAGTAATATCAGAAATGATTCTAAGCCGGGCATGGTGGTGCACGTCTGTAATCCCAGGGACTCAGGAGGCAGAGGCAGGAGGATCGCAAGTTCGAGACCAGAGGCAGTCTGCATAATTTAGTGAGACCCTGTCTCAAAAAGTAAAAAAATGGGCTGAGGGTGCAGCTCAGTGGTACAGTACTTGTAAAGCATGTAAGCGTGAGGCCCTGGGTTCACCCCCTAGTACTATTAAAAAAAAGATTCTAAAAGATTTTGTTTTTCAAACCATTGCACTCTTCTAAGACATTCACATAAGGTCAGGCTGTTTGAGGCACCTTCGGTGCTGCTCATGGTGACAGATGTGGACACTGTCTCCTTCAGGCAGTCATGGGCAATTCTGTTTCTATGGAAAGTCTTACTTTGTTCAGGTCACACTACAAGGCCATGGTTATATAAGAAAGTCAGTCCTCCCATTGCAGTGAATGTGGATGTCGATCAATAATGGAGAAGAAGCTGTGACCTCTGGAGACTCAGGGTAAAGGGCAGAAGGTAGCAGGCTTTGGGACAGAGACAAACTTGAATTTTTTTCATGAAATACAGTGTAAGGCTTGGATCATATAATAGAGCAAAGGGAGAAATATTGGAACATGTCAATAAAAGAGGGGATGACCAGTTACAAAGCTAAAGTTTTATGCTAAAATAAGGTTACAGGTTTGACTTTTGTTTCCTTTACCTTATAAAAATGTCTAAAATCAGTGCAAAAGGACAAAAACACTAATAGTTTACTGTCTTAAGATGTGGAGCCTATTTTTTATATTCACAGTAAGTTGAGGGGAGGGAGTGAATCTAGGTATAGTGCCAGAGTTGGCAGATTGTTTTTAAGCACACCTTACCTTACTTCTAAACAACTACAGTCACTTGCTTTTGCTTCCTTGCTAAAGTCCACTCCAAAAAGTTAATATAATCGTCCTAACCAGGGTATTAGCATTAAGTATCTGTCTTTTGACCCAGAAACCACTATGTCAGAGAGAATTTGTTGGGGTAGAAATTACAGCAGATACTTTCTTCATACTCAAAACAAAAGGCAAAGTTAATTAAAAGTGTTATTTACAAGTGATCAAACTATAAAAACAAGGTGCCTGGAAAAACAACTCATAGTGCACTAAGTATGTAACTTTAAAAAAATGCCTCCCAATATCACTAACTTAGTTTGGCTAAATATAGTTAGCAGCCCACATGCTTGGTAGCCTTTGTCCCCCTGGAATTCAGCTAATATAAATACAAGAAGGAAACCTGGCCCCTCTTCATGAACATTACATCAGTCTTCCATATTAGGAAAACTTCAGACCTGAAATTTTGCTCTAAATAGTGTTTAATTCTCAATAAGTAGCTTTAGACAGGGAACTGCTCTTCCCAGAAGGGCTGCTAGACATGGGGAGAAATGTGTATAACAGTGGTATTTTCAACAAGAATACCAGAGAGAGCATTATTAAGGTGCATTATTACCCAAAGAAGTTACGTTTAAGAATGGACATTTAATGTTCTCCAAATTTTTGCTATACATGTGTGTATATACACACACACATACATACATACATACATACATACATACATATATATATATATATATATATATATATATATATTTTTTTTTTTTTTTGTGGTACTAGGGGACTAAACTCAGGGCATGGTGCACACTTTGCAAGTGCTCTACCACTGAATTGTACCCCCAGCCCTTTTTTATTTTTTTACCTTGAGACAGGGCCTCACTAAATTACGCAGGCTGCTTCTGGCCTCAAACTTGCGATCCTTCTGCTTCTGCCTTGGTATGTGCCGCTGTGTCCAGCCTATATATATATTTTTTGATATATGCATGTGTTGAGTGAATAGAGATTAGTAGAGGAGAAAGCAGAAATTCTTAGATTCGTGATCTACTGTGATTCTAATACTGGTTCTGATCAAATACTTTTGTATCTGATTGGTCTTAAGAAGATGATATGAAGGGTAAGAAGCTATGACAAATCTTTCCTTCACCTCTGCATGCGATATCTAATGCTTGACAACTCTGGGTTATCTTTTTTTGCTCTGAGCTATTACTGACCTAGGCTTCTTGGTACGACAGGTAAGATTTATGAAGTTAATATATACATATAAAATAAAAATCAATCAAACTTTTCCTTAAACCTTACCTTTCTATGGATATAAATGGGGTTATTCATCAGCTTGTTGATTTTACCTCACATTTCGATCTTCTTTCATCTTGACGTAAAGGACTATTTTCATGAGAAATAAGCAAAAATAGTTGAAAAAGAATGTTCTAAATCTGGAGTCCACAACGGTTCAATGATGTTGACAAAACTACCACCACATTCTAAAACAAATAATTTATAAATAAGCAATCTTGAGACTCCATGGGTTGTTAGCATAATGTGCTAATGCAAACCATGAAGGCTTCTTATACTGTGTGCGGCTTTTAGCACATTGTCGTTGTTAAGTGGTGTATAACAAAGTACACAGCAAGTCTCACTGATTTCTCATGGTCTGCTTTGGGTAGCAAGCAAAATCAGACTCATCACTGTTCATAAAACTGGGGAGGGTGAAGAATGGGCATCAGACAAAGGTGGTGGGAAGAAAGAAAGCTGGCCTGGAAAATAAGAGAGGATGGTTCTGATGGTTCCAAGTTTATAGTTCTAAATCTATTTATTACTGAGTTTTCATAATGTTTATTTTTCTAATGGAAATGAAAACAAATATACGTGAACCTCTTGCACTCACTAAATTGGATGGTGGAATGGTCCTTACTTTTCCCGTAAAAGGTTCCTGTACTGGGAAATTGGGAAAGCAATTCTATTCAAGGACTCAAAGAACTTTCCAGTTCCATCATCTGGGGTTTTTATTCACATACTTGTTACTAACTTAGAAATTAAAGGTAATGGTGTAGTTCTTAGCCACGTAGGCTCTGGAGTTATATTGCCATTGTTTACACTCAAATGCTGGTGCTTGCTGGCACTTCTTGTTTCCTCATCTTTAAAATGGGAGTTGCAATAGCACCTGTGAAGATGAGATGAGCACCCATGTAAAGTGTGCACATGAAGTGTTTACAGCTGTGGCCAGGCAAGCCTTCAGTAAGCACTAGCTATTGATACTCAGGGGGCTGAGGTTTAGCTCAATTGGTAGAGTGCCGCCCTGTGCGTGCTGAGGCCCTGGATTCGATCCCAAATACCGCAAGAAAGGGAAGAAGGACCTGGAAGCCCACTCCCTAAACAATTCCAAAAAATCAGCCATTAGAAACCCTATGAGGGCCGCTATGAGTCAGGCCCACTCAACAGCACCTAACAACAACAACATTAATATTCAGGGTGATTATATATATAATTTATTGTCCAAATGTGGGCTCTTTCCTTTGACATGAATGGTGGACTTGATAGGATTCTGGCATAATAGGCAAATCAGCTGTCCTGGGAAAAATGGAATCTGTAACTATCCCATTAATATTATAGACTGGCAAGGTCACATGACAGCAGGACTAACTGACTTACAATATTAACAAAATTTGTGCATCCCTGGAAACTAGAGTATACAAGAGATTAGATGGAATAAGAAAGTGTTAATAAAAAATCACTAATTTATAGCATTTATCTTAAGATAGACTTGATGCTTACATGTGAATCCTCTATTTTGCTGAACTTGTTATTGTTGTTGGGGGCTCAACTCACAGTGACCCTATGTACAACAGATGAAACACTCTCCAACACTGTGCCATGCCTGGCACTGTATCAGTGCTTCTCTGCTATTCATAGGGTTTTCAATGGCAGATTGTTTTTTGGGAGTGGGCTGCCAGGTCCTTCTCCCAAACCTACAACACCCAGTGTTCCCAGGCAGTCTCTCATCCAAGTACTAACCAGGCCTGACCCTGCTTAAGCTTCCAAGATCTGACGGGATCGGATGTCAGGGTGGTGTGGTTACAGGTGTTTGCTGAACTTAGAACATTTATCCTCATTATCCTAAATATATTGTACAGTTTAGTTTAAATCATTTCAGCAATGTTTTCATTCTTCTTCACAGCCCCCTTTCCACAGATAGCCGGGAAACAGGAGTAACATGAATTGAGAAGGGAGGAGAGGAACAGGAAATGAAAAGGTAAGCATGATACATTTCGTTTACCATGGATCAAGTTGTGCTCAGCACAGTCGGATACAAGTAACTGGGTTGCTCTCCCCCTGCCCTGGAGAACTGTCACCTGGTACATTGTCATTGTAGAAACAGAGAAAACACATCTGTTAAAAATGAGCTTTAGTGGAAAAAATTCAGCTGGCATTCTCTTTTCTTCTCTGTCGTCTTTTAAAATAGCACTCTTATATAAGCTCTTTACTATATATAGTTGAGGACGGGGAGCTGCGATTTGACCTGTACCGAGGCAGTCAGATTTGGGCCATTTAGTACCACCTCATGCTCAAAGGGCAGCAGGAGTGGCCAGGCCATGACACCCAGGCTCTCTGAGACTCTGATACTGTGGTGCTGCTGGCTCTTCAGCCTCCCCTCAACAAAATTGGCACAAGGCGTATTTCTGGTATAATTCCTTGGAGGTGTCTGTGGAGCCTCAGAAAACACACAGGAAACATTTCTTGCGTAGTCAGTATGTATCACCCTCCCCCATGTCCACCCAAGGTTTATTTATGCAAGAGCTAGAACCCGTCTAAGGTACCTAGATCATCCTGCTGTCCCTGACCAGCTTGTCCAGGCAAGATAACTGTTCATTTATGGTCTGTGTTGCCCACTAGGTTGCAATCTCCACAAGGTCAGAGTCCATATCTATTTTGTTAACCACTATGTTATCTAAAGCTTAGCACACAATCTTAAGAATGGATGGCTAAATGAGTAAAAAGCAGTAGGAGCTGGCAATAATTGGACAGTTAATCCGTCTCTGCCTGCAGCCATAGCTCTGTGGTGTCCCATTCAGTCAGATCTTGGAAGCTAAGCAGGGTCGGGCCTGGTTAGTACTTGGATGGGAGACCGCCTGGGAACACCAGGTGCTGCAGGCTTGGGAGACGGACCCGGCAACCCACTCCCAAAAATCAGTCCACCATTGAAAACCCTATGAACAGCAGAGAAGCATTGATAATAGTGTTTCGCCTATTGTATGTAGGGTTGCTATGAGTAGGATACCGACTCGACGGCACCTAACAACAACAACAACCCCTCTCTAGCTCAATTTTCTCACCTATGTAATGGGACGATGATAGAACCTATGTAACAGGGCTGTTACGAGGATCACGTGAGAACAGGGTTTGGTAGGGAGATGTGCCCTGTTGGTTGCTGTTAGCGTCCTCTCTCCCTCCCTCGTCAATGCACCATCACTGCCCCTGTTTCACAAGTTGGAATCCCAGCAGCCACCCTTGCTGATCTTCATCATCCTCTTCTAAACCACAAGTCCTGCCTTCCTTTCCCCCTCTGACACCATCTCCCACGTGATGTTCTCTTCCATGCAGCCCAGATGGTTTCAAATCCCACATCTAACCTTATGACTCTGACTTCTCTGCCCACAACAGCTTCCACTTACTTTTGGGAAAAATTCCAAATTCCTTAACGTGGCCCCCCAGGCCTAGTGTCTGGCTGTAGCCTCTTCTCCCGCCCCTGCTGTTCTCAGAGTTTCAGCCCTACCACTCTCTGCCTCCCACTCCTCTTTCAGATGCCAGTTCTAATGTCACTCCCGAGGACAGGCCCCTTCCTGTGCCTCCAGCTGCATGAGGCTCCCCGTGTCCTGCCCTCCGGGGTCCTGTCACATTTTTTCACAGCATCTGCCACCCAGGCACTCCTACACATCTCTCATCTGTTTATGCTAACTCCATGTCCCCAGACCTCCAGGGCCTTTCCTAGCTGCAGCAGAGTGAGAACCAGGAGGCAGAGCGATAACAGAAAGAGCAGTGGGCCTGGGCTGTGCTACAGACTTGTGGGACTCGTGTGGACTGCTTCTATGTGGCCCTTTTTGGACTTTGCTTTGGTCTATTTTTGTAAAAATAGCCCATACTACAGTTTAAGTTCAAGTTTCCACTGGGAAAAAAATACCTCTGTAAAAAGCCCTTCTTAGAGACTGAAAAGGTACCATGCGGGCTGTTCTCAGCCTTTGCCATCGCACCAGGCTTTGTCCTGTTATTAATTGGGTTTGATTGCTCTCCCTTCACACAGCAATGTGCTCTCTTCTGTTTTTTCCCAAAATGCCTACAAAGTTATGAAAACTGATTTTATAAATCCTAAAAAGTAAACTTGACACTTGTTGCAAAGCCTAATAGTGAATGAACGATTATTACCAAAACCGACCAAGGTAGAAGAAAAGGTACTTCTAGAATGAAGACCTACAGTCCACTGCTATCAAACATAAATACTCTAAATACAGGATGTAGGTTTCCTGTTATCCACCCCTAGAAAGCATGAATGGAAATGAGGAGAAACTGTAGGCGCTTAATCCATGTAAAAGCCTACAACGTAGAATAAATCCAACCACCATGGTTTGAGGCAAAGCTTAATGCCTCTTGCAAAATAACCAAAACGTTAAGCTTAAAGAGCAACCATGCACTCTTGTACCTATTGTTAACTTTGGGGATGGTCCGCTCCTCCTTCCTTTCATTTGTCCTTCTTGCCTACCCCCTTCAATAAACTTCACAAATTCTGATTGTGCTTTTACTACACTCTGGGCACTAGTAGTGACCCACAGCATTCTGTATCTGATGTAACTTCTCTTTGACATTTCTGGTCGGAGGCACAGGGAGGGACTGTGCTGTGTCTTTAGCCCCTGCGTGTTGGCATGAAGACCTTGGTCAGGAGGCCACTCTACTGGCAGCAAAGCTTCAGAGGACTTTGCTGTGCTCCTAAGGACAAGCTGTTGCCTCATTTTCTAGGAGACCCTAACACATCTCCAGGACACCTGAAGCGTGGTGGGCTGGTACCACATCAGACGATTTTGCTAGACAGGGCTACTTGTGAAGAGTTTTCATTAATGTCACCTACGTGCTTATCAAATATGGGTGGAAGAATCATCGTTTTTTAACGTCTAGCATTAATCAGGGCTGGGCTTTACCTCTGTTGGTAGAGCACTTGCTCTGTGTGCTCTGAGGCCCCAGGTTTGATCCCAAGCACAGCAAAAATGGGAGAAGGATCTGGCAGCCCACTCCTGAAATGATCCCAAAACAATCAGTCATTGAAACCCTATGAATAGCAGAGAAGCACTGACACAGTGCCAGGCATGGCACAAACGTCAGGTAGTGTTTCATCCTGTTGTACATAGGGTTTCTGTGAATCAGACCTAACTAAACAGAACCTAACAACAACAACAACAACAACAACAACAACGGGTTAATTGGGTTTGATCAATTACTTATTTAAAATGCTGAAGTGTAAGTCTTTCAATAGAATCAAATTTGGGATGAACAACAAACAAAACCCACTAGAGACGACAATTGGCCTGTTAACATAATTGAATAATTTTGTCCTGTCTCTTTCATTTTACGAATTTGTTGTTGTTAGGTGCTGTCGAGTCGGTGTCCGACTCATAGCGATCCTCCATACAACAGGTGAAACAGTACTATTAGTGCTTCTCTGCTATTCATAAGGATTTCAATGGCTGATTGTTTTTTGGGAGTGGGTTGCCAGGTCCTTCTCCCAAGCCTACAGCACCTGGTGTTCCCAGGCGGTCTCCCATCCAAGTACTAACCAAGCCCGACCCTGCTTAGCTTCTGAGATCTGACACCACAGTGGTATGGCTGCAGGTGCTTTATGAATTTAGGTGGTCTTTAATTATATGGGGATATGGGAGAAAGAGATATTCTGGAGTCAGAGAAAATAAAAGTAAGCCACACCATGGGGCCACAGTCTCTAAAGTAGGGAAAAGATGCTGGTGTGATGGGCGGGTTGGAGGGAAGGCAGGAAGGGAAGAGGATGCAGCTGAGAGGAGACGAGGCGAGATGCAGGAAATAGTGCATATGCTACCAGCCAGATTGGCATCCTCTGCTTCTCAGCGACACTTGGGCCAGACTGGAGCATTGGACAAAATGTCCTTGCCTGCCAGGGGGTGCCAGGTACTGAGACAGGCCTTGAGGACACTCACGGTGAGCAGGAGTAAGTGCACATTCCCTACGACGCTTGGCTACTTCTGAACTAGACCTAGAACAGCATATTTAAAAAGACATTTAAAAGTTAGGATGCTAACAATTCTGTAAGTGAGAAAAGGAGACTGGCTTTCCCAACAGTGAACCTTATTTTTTTCAGGGTTTTCAGACAGGCTTGAAATATGAAACACTGTCATTTTTTAGAGGACCTTTACAAGGGAGTTTATTAATGTAGGCCCAGACCTGCCATATTAAAAACAAACCATTTTATAGTCAGGGAAATAGTCTCCTCTTTTAACTTTTTTTTTTTCCCAGTACTTGGGGGTTGAGCCCAGGGCCTCGCGCTTGCATGCTTTGCAAGTGCAGGACCACTGAGCTGCACCCCCAGCCCATTTTTTTCACTTTTTTTTTTGAGACAGGGTCTCGCTAAATTACTTCTTAAACTTGTGATCCTCTTGCCTGATCCTCCTGCCTCCACCTTCTGAGCTGATGGGATTACAGGCATATGCCTCCATGCCCCGGGGTTTCTTTTAACTTTTGATGGGGAGGAGGAGCTGCAAGGAGAAGGTTCATTCCCTTGAGGAGCTGGGCTGCAGGAGACAGAAGACTGAGGGCATCCCAAACTTGCCCTGCATTCAGAGTCTAACAGATCCCTTAAATCTCAGGAACTGGGCAAAGTATGTTTCCTGGCTCTATGATTGGACGCAATGTTGCCTGATCCTTTGTTTCCATAGTATTCTTCAATAACGAGGATGGATTAAGGGACTTTATTACTTTTCAAGACTAAACAAATCGATTGTTTATTCATTGTATGACACCACATTTTAACAAATTCACTAGTGAGTATACATAATGAAATGCAACAGGGCCTCTTAATTTAACGAGGGGAAGAGAAACTGGGAGTTGGTTCTGCCTTCATTTTCTCACTCAGAGTCAGCCACATGTGATCTGAGATGCAACACTTTCAGATAACCTGTCCATGCGTCACTGCTTTCTTAAGAATGGAGATATTAATACCTACTAAAGAGACTTCTTATAAAGTTTAATGATGTTATTAATGTAAAAGTATAATGTTGAAATTGGCTGTCAAGAAATTTTAGTCTCCTTTCTCTTTCCCTCAATATTGGTAAAATATGAATATTAAGTTTGGTTTGCATCAAAATCCTTCTCAAAGTCTCATAGTCTGTAGAGAATTCTAAAAGGAGACATTAAGTTTTCTCCAAGTCTGTCAATGAATACACTTGTTACTACAGAAATTATCATGTGCTGAAAAACCCACTCTTTTCCTCTCTCCTTTTTCTTCCACAAGTGGGTCAGCCCAGAGCATTAGATGATCACCTTAAAAATGTCTCCTCCTGCTGGCATTCAGACAAGGAAGGAAATCTCTGATTTGGCTTCGCTGAAAAGCAAGCAACCGCCTCAAGTCATTCGCACAACCCAGAGTCTTAAAGAAAGCAGGCGCTTGCTTGCACAATGAGCATGCAGAGGTCTGGAACCCATTTCCACCAGTCCTCCAAGAGGCAGCTTATCTCTTCCTCTGATACTGTCAGTGGCCAAAGAAAGTTAAAGACAAAAGTCAACTGGTGCACCCAGCTGGAATGTATGTTGCAATAAAGTATGTTCAGATGGGAGGGACTGCCCTGGTAAGGACCAAACCAGTATATTCTGCCCCAAGGGAAAAATTTCTCACAGGAAGAGTTACTAAATAACCTCTTTCCATCTTTATTAACTGTAATTAGTAGTCCAGTGTTGCCTTTTAGGGAAAGTTCATTTGCGTCTGCAGTGAACCTGTTTGTTGTTGTTGTTGTTAGGAGCCTGGAGTCTTATCCAACTCATAGTGACCCTCACAGGGTTTTCAATGGCTGATTTGTTTCGGGATTGCCTCAGGAGTGAATTGCCATGTCCTTTTCCCGTTTTTGTGGTGCTGGGAATCGAGCTTGGGACCTCAGAGACTGCAGAGCGGCGCTCTACCTACCAATTGAGCTAAATAGAAGTTACTTATATTACAAATCAGTGTAGAGAATAAGTATCTTGAAATTATTGATTTCTTTCTAAAATAAGAGCTCCAGACAGGGTTTTAGAAGTGAAAGTTTAAAAATGAAGTCTGTTCATAAAGCTGAGTCTTCTCATTACTTTGCAAAAGACAGTGATTCAGATGATTATTCGGGTGGCCTGGTACATCAGATGATTTTGCTAGGCAGAGCTACTGTCTCTAACATATGCTTTATCAATCCACACCTTTCAATTATGTAAAGCATATAAGGGAAGTATAGTCCAGATTTAAACTTTGAATTCTACCAGAATTTGGACTCAGAATTCAAGTGAGCATAGTTCTGAGTTTGACTGTTATCTTGGCTTTTTGCTTTTGATAGTATCTCTTTTCATATACTGAGTGTGCTTATAGTGTCTTCAAATTCTTTTATCATCACTGGTTCGAGAAGCCTTTTTAAGAGACGGAGAAAGGGAGAGGAAGAAGGGAGAGTGAGATGGGTTCTAGGTTGATCTGTGTCTGAATTGTGTGGCACAGGGGCTGGGTTAAAAGGCTTCTGCTCAGCAGCTCCCTAGCCCTGGTTTCTAGTCATTGACCACGATGCATAGGTTCCGTCTCTAAATCATACACATTCACAGCTTTCCTTAGTTGTCTTAGCACCTATCAAGCATAGGCCCTAAGACAAAACCAAAACAAAATGGTGGGCAGCTATGGAGTGTCTCCTTTCACTTTTATTCACTTGTACCTTGTTGGGAGTAGGTATTCTCCCTGTCTCTCAGTCTCCATCTAAAGGAGCTACTCCCCCTTACTTAGAACTCTGGTCTCAGGGTTTTGTAAGTAAAATGAGTACATTAGTCTAAATTTTAACTCTAAAATTCTGAGTAACTCATATGTTGTTGTTGTTGTTAGGTGCCATCTAGTTGTGTCTGACTCGTAGTGACCCTTACAGAGTTTTCAATGGCTGATTGTTTCGGGATTGCCTCGGGAGTAGGTTGCCACGTCCTTCTCCCATTTTTGTGGTGCTGGGAATCGAACTCAGGACCTTAGAGCGGCACTCTACCAACTGAGCTAAATCCCAGCCCTGAGTAACTCATATAGAGGGCAGTGAAAAATAATCCTGAATAACACTGACAGGGAAGTAAGAAATCAGGGTATTAGAGTTAGTTCTTCTGCTAATTAGCTCTCTCTTAATATTTTCAGGAACTAGTTTCTTCCTATTTCTTTCTTCCCCTAAAAGGAATAAATAAGCAATGTGGGAAATTCAAGTAAAAAAAGTAAAAACTTTTTTTGATTACATCATCTGATTTCGATTAGCTCAGTCAGTAGCCATTGAAAACCCTATGAGGGTCGCTGTGAGTCGGATACTGACTCGACAGCACCTAACAACAACAACCACCGTCAGCAGAGTGCTTGCTCTGTGGACTCTGAGCCCTGGGTTCCATCCCCAGCAGCACAAAAACAAGAGAAAAACCTCGCAGCCCACTCCTGAAACAATCCTACTGTTGCACCCAGCTGGAATGTATGTTGCAATAAAGTATGTTCAGATGGGAGGGACTCCCCTGGTAAGGGCCGAACCAGTATATTCTGCCCTGAGGGAAAAATTTCTCACAGGAGGAGTTACTAAATAACCTCTTCCCATCTGGGTTTGCACCCAACTGGGTGCGAACAGTAGGATAATAAAGTAAAAGTGAAAATTCTTCCACAAATTCACCAATTCTCATAGAAATCTCACTCCTCAGGGGAAATCACTGTTAATGTTTAGGAGCTATTTTTCCATTAACTTTACTGTGCAAACATAAAGGTATAGAACACATGTATATGTTAGAGTTTTGTTTGTGCACAAAAATTGAATCAAGAATATATACATTTTCCCTCCATGATCTTTTACCTTTCAACATACCTTTCACGTCAGTGCACAGAGTTCTATTTCATGCTTTTTAATGGCTTAGTAGTATTCCAAAGTACACAAATACCAGTCCTTATCATGATATAATATGTTCACTTCAAGTCCTTTCTCTTCATTAGCAAAGATTAAAGCTCTCTCGGTTTTGCTTTGGTCTTAATGTCAAATTAACGTTTTTTGTCTTGGTAATATTGCTAAACAAATTAAAGCACTGCTCATTTCTGGTAGTGGATGCCAATTGGATTGGTCTTCCCTTGGTAGCGATGCTGAGACTGCTGGTGTGAGGGCCACACCCACCCTTTGAAAACCACTGCTTTTCAGAATGCCCATTAATTCTAGGGCTTGGACTTAACGATGAGAGGATCGCTGCCTTACTCTGGGTAGACCTACTTACATGAGTTTGAATGTAGTAACTCTTTTCTCTCATCCATCTCACTACCATGACATCCAGGCTCTTTAACAGGCCACCTGTAAGGGGCGAGCTGCAAAATTCCATACAGAATGCCCCTGCCTACAGAGTTACCACTGGGCAGCATACCTACATCATAATGTGTTTAAAATTCACATGTTCATATGCCGTTGTTGGTAGGTGCCATTGAGTCATGTCAAACTCACAGCAACCCTCGTAGGGTTTTTGATGGCTGACTGTCTTGGGATTGTTTCAGGAGTGGGCTGCCATGTCCGTCTCCTGTTTTTGCAGTGCTAGGAACTGAACCCAGGGCCTCAGGGACCACAGAGCGGTTCTCTACCAACTGAGCTAAATTTTAGTCAAAACTCATATAAGGCAACATAAAGGGAATGCTTTGATGATCACAGGTTGCTGGTATTGACCCCGATGCCCTGTACCATGGTTAAATTTATGAAAATCACAAGGTGCCTATAGCTGCTTAAATTACACCTATCAAATGGACGTATTTACACTCAGTCCTCTGCTAAGTTATAAAAGCAAACATGAGAAAATTAATGACACACAAACTGAAACCATCACCCTGGCTGTGTTTAGTGGATTTACAGAGCACTTCCAATATATTTCCCATCCTAGATCTTCTATGGGCTGAGATTTAGCTCAGTTGGTAGAGCCCTGTGCTGTAATCTCTGAGGTCGCAAGTTCAATTCCCAGCACTGCAAAAATGGGAGAAGGGCCTGGCAATCTACACCCAAGGCAATCCCGAAACAGTCAGCCATTGAAAACCCTATGAGGGTCACTATGAGTCGGATACCGACTTGACAGGACCTAACAACAAACAACAACAACAACAACAACAACAGATCTTCTAGGAAGGAAAGTAGAGAATTGTGCACTGGGTAGAGAATTGAACAACTGTACAAGTTAATACTAACATAACACTTCCATACATAATAGGGCAGTGGATTTTGTTGGTTAGGAGGAAGAAGATAGGTTATAGGGATTATTGCTTGGCGAGGAGACAGCCAAGTGTTCCAAGATGCGTAGTAAAATTGGGGACTTTATCAGACAGCTCCGACACACCTGGTTCATAGTGTTTTTTGTTTTGTTTTGTGGCATTGTGAATCAGACCAATGGCCTCACACATAGTAGGCAAGGGCTTTACCACTGAGCTACGCCATGAGCTTCATAGTGGGCTTTAAGGGTTGAAATCACAGCATCGGCATCTGAATTCATGTTAGAGAAAATAACTTGGTAAGCAAATGGCCAAAAGGCATTCCGTGAGGAAAATGTTACAAAAGGAGGCATCCTGTAACAAGTGTGAGCTATGTCAAGCTATAGAAAAGGGAAGCCAAATTCATTCAGACAAAATTATATTTCAATCTCTGATACATCTGAGAGATTTTCATTAGAACTGAGAAGAGAGCGTGTCAAATAAACCAATGGTATAAAGACTGGTAAAACGATCACTTAACAAACTGTTTTCAAACCCTTTGTAAGAATACATTACATTATATATTTAAAGACTGTCCTTCCTGCCAATTCTTTCTTAAGTCATAGCTAGTCAAATTCATAAATAAATCTTTCTTTTACAAAACGTTTTGTGATTTCTGAGTCTCTTAAATACAACAACTTGTTTTGTTGTTGTCAGGTGCCCTTGGGTTGGGTCCGACTCACAGTGACCCTATGTACAACAGAAGAAACACTCCCCGACACTATGCCATGCCTGGCACCATGCCAGTGCTTCTCTGCTATTTATAGCATTTCAATGTTTTGGGATTGTTTCAGGAGTGGGCTGCCAGGTTTTTCTCTCATTTTTGTGCTGCTGGGGATGGAACCCAGGGCATTAGAGCCCACAGAGCAAGCAAACTACCAAGTGAGCTAACCTAATTCAGATGATGCAATTGAAAAAGAAAGAAGGTATTAGTAAGAAGTGATTAAGTAGGTCCTAAAAGTCCTTATTAAAGCATTTAGAAAGATCTCTCAGGTAATACAGACAGAAATATTTTAAGCAGTTTGTGACTATATCCCCATCTAGAAATATTTTCTTCATTCCATGGCACTTTGGGTGCAGCCAGCAGAGCTTTTCCACCTCCTCTATCCCAGCTCCTTTCTAGCCATACAGGCCACAGGCCACCACCCTCCAGACACCCGACCTTCCCTCTACCTCAGGGCCTTTGGACCACCAACTGAGCTGCTTTCTCCACCCAGCTTCATTCAACCTTCTACAAAACTCTGTGGTCAAGCCTCAGTGCCCTCCCTGGCTCCCCCAGAGAGAGCCGGTCACTGCCTCCTCTGAGGACTTCTTTCCATTTCAACCCTTCCGCTTCTGGGTTCTGCCCTTCCTTATGAGAGCCTGGTCGATACCTTATGCATTCAGGTGAGCGCTGACTGTAGAACACATGGAACAAGTGTCTGCCACTGTCAACGAAAGCCACTGGGTGTGTTTGCCAGCTTTGTAAAGCACTGGAAGGACTTTCACGGGTGCCATACTCAAGCAATAACTTTTTAATATTTGGATTTCCCTTTGTTTATTAGATATGGGCAAGGAAGAGCAGTTGCAGATGTTATAGTCCAATTTCCTGTTGCATAACAGCATTTTCAACTCACATATCTAATGAATCTTAGACAAAATCAGAATTCCATGGGTGAAAGAAGACTACAGAAACCACAGGGTCTCGTACACTCAGGGCAGTTGGCTTTGAAGAGACTGAGACTTAGAGGAAGAAGAGCTCAGCCTGAGCTCTGTGCTGCTCAGCCACTCTGAAATCAAGAAATTATCTTCTCACAGTTCATTTTCCCCCTTTAAGTATGTGTGTGTATTTAACAAAGGATAAACAATGGTAATGTGAACTGATCACAGGATGGTAGTGTGAACTAATATCGAAGTTAAGTATATAACACAGCTCAAAAATGGACAGCATCATTAAATATTTGTTGAATAAATGAATAGAGCAATTCATTGGCACTTAGGTAGAAAAAGGTCCATTAAGTGCAGCCTTTATATCTGGGCATATTCACTCATGATTTGTAATTATTTAAAGGTAATCCTACTGCTATCTAAGAAATGAGGCCCTAAACAAAATATAACAAAGCTCCAACTCTTTACCCAAGCTCTTTGATTTGCCCAGTGCCACACACTACTTTCCTCATGGATAATTAATTCACAGATCTCACACTATAAAATTCCTGTTTAAGGGGCGGGGGGGAGGCACACCCACATTCTCCTTCCCAGTCTGTAAAACGCAAGCATCACCAGTCTTCCTTCACATGCACAAGACTTGCTGGTAGATGTGCCGTGATTCTTGAGGCAATACCAGAGGTACCATGTTTTGGCAAGGTGTGGTTAAGTTTGGCAGGGAAGTTCAATTTCCGTAACATTGTTTCCAGCCCAGGAAATGTCTCAAGTGGCTTGGTATGGGTAAGCTGCTGCCAGGTTTTCGGGCATGGGCTTGCTACCCTTGGATGACATCATTTGACTGAATTCTTTACTCTGCTTGCCTTGCAGGAGCCTCTGCATTCAATTAGTCTCTATTTTTTTTTCCCAAATACCTCATGAGATCCTACCATTGCTGTGTCTCCAAAAAGCCTAATATGGAAGGCCTCAAATTCATGTGATGAACCTCCGCGCCTATTAAAATAGCAAAAGCATTTACTAATGGACACGTCAAAACCACTGTATAATGGCAGGACTTTTTTTTTTTTTATTGTAGCGTCATTATTGGGATAATGGGCTATAACACTGCCTGCAGCATTCTGTGAATAGAACTCTTACAATTCATAAGTGCCATATTAAGTTTGTTTACGCAAGGTCAAAGAACGATCTGAGATCAATGAAAATCAACCATAAATTTTAAAAGTGCTTTTTAAACTCTATAAACTTTAGTAGAACTAAACAGAGAAGATGAACTCCTGAGGAGGTGGGGACTGTTATTTTTGCAAGCTAAACTTGTTTCTGGTACCCTAGCCCAGAGGTGGTATCGATTCATAAATCATCCTATGTTTCCCAAGCTACATTATATCCAAGGGTATTACTTCCTGAAATATGTTAGCAAACAAAAATTTGAAAAGGCTTGCAAGGAAGTCTTTTATTGATATTTTGTGTCTCACTCATGGTAAACCATACTGCGTTCAGAATTCCCTTATGGCAAAACTGCAGTAATCATGCTTAGGAGCTAGTGAGGAGGTACGGTCTATTTCCCTGGCCTTTGTATACTATGTTATGTGTACAACCACACATTTATTGAACCTTCTGACATCAGTCTTTAAGTAATGAGCATCTGGGAGTTCTGAGAAGCTTTTATTTCTAATATAGTTTTACCGATCAGGCAGAGGCTTATAATCTGAATAAGAAGGCATGAGAGACAGGGCGACCTCAAAGTAAACAGCCCAACTTTAATAGTTCAGGAAATAATTATTATAATACCAACAATACGAAAGGATGGTAATAAAGCAAATGGGCTATCTTATTCATGTAATACTGCTGACAGTGTAAATAGATCAGTACAGAAAAAAGGGTAGACTTAAATCATAATTGGGATGCAAGGGTATATAGTAAAATATTCCCACAAAAAGACATGCAAATAGAAGAGAGGTCATTGGTGGGGAGGTAGGCGAGGGGGGAGATGGGGCACAAGAGGGTAAGGGGGAAGTTACCTGTGCAATGTACAATGAAACGCAAATATGGAAATGTCACAATGAAATCCATGTCAGAATGAAACACATTAAGTTGTACATTAAAAATTTCCAATAAAAAAAAGTGGCACTTAACTGAAGCCTGAGGTTTATGTTTTTACTTCTCCAAGAGTAGGGAATCATGTCTCCCTGAGAGGATAAGAAAGTGAGATCAGAGGCCGAACAGGACCAGCATGCCTTTTCATTCCCTCCTTCCATGGCAATGACAGTAAAGCTGGGAAGGACCTAGTGCTCCTCTCCTTTAGTCTCTTTACTCTATGAGAAGCAGAGACCCAGAGGCATTATGAATAGACTGGGAAAAGAGCGGGAGTGTGGGCAGCCTGAGCTAGAACCTGTCAGCCCGTCCCGTCCGTAGCCTTGGGGCCTTAGCCACTTCCTCAGCTACTTCAGGAAATAAAAGAAGGTAGCAGGCTGCAGGTCACCGACACATTTCTAAAGCTCCCTGCATCGTTACCTGAAGACACTCAAACTAAATGTAGATCTGTAGGTGCCTGGGGAAAACACCAGGTGTGCATTCACGGTAACAGAAGATGACCCCAGCTTTCAGCCAGACCCTGTGGTTTCATAATGCTTTAACCTTTGACCAGTCTTCTGAGAGCTGGAATGTTGTCAGTATCTTCCTCATTTGTACTTTTAGTTGAATGCCTGTCACTAACAAAAGCGAAATTGTTTTTTATCTTTTTAATTGCAATGATCATTGCAGAAGGGATATTGTGCCTGAAGTCAGACCCAAATGGTGAATGAAACCATGAGCAGATTAGTGTCACCTTTAAGTTAGAGGAAAATCGAAAAACCATTATGTAAAGAGAGAAATCACCCAGGATTCATAGCAGAGCCAACTGTACAACCAGACTTTGTTTCAAGATATTCAGTCTTTATCACATGCTTTGCTAATTCCTCAGATGACCAAATACTAGCAGTGCAGCTGTATTTTATGAATGTTGTATAATTACTTTTTGTTTCAGACACAGTAAACCAATAATTGCTGTACTACACAGAATATGAAATTATTCACTATTAGTGTAATTTTGAAACATATCCCAATTATAGATTTAATAAGAACACTACCATAAGATGAAACTACTGGAGTCCCAATAACAATAGGCAAATATTTAAAAGTCCAAGTCGATTATCCTTCTCTTTCATTTTCAGATTTGCATTTGGCTTAGTAAGTAATGA
Source organism: Pedetes capensis (assembly GCA_007922755.1). NCBI lineage: Eukaryota > Metazoa > Chordata > Mammalia > Rodentia > Pedetidae > Pedetes > Pedetes capensis. The sequence goes on along the minus strand of VMDO01022872.1, from coordinate 4,133 downwards.
CAGGGTTAAAAAGTAGACACACAGGAAAACTGAGCTCCAGTTGAGCATGTGCAAGCCAAAGTGAACTTACCTGGGAGCTATAGGCGCCAAAGGGAGAAGGACGTGGCCATCCACTCCCGAGGCAATCCTGAAACAATCAGCCATTGAAAACCCTGTGAGGGTCGCTATGAGTCAGACACGACTCGATAGCACCTAACAACAACAACAACAACATAGGCACCAAAGAGAACAGAAGGACACACTGAGCAGCCAGAGAGTTCCTGGAACACAGTGACTGTCACTCAGTGGCTAAGGCTACTCAGCACCACTGTTGCACTTTCTCCTCAGCTGTGAGACCAGGGCAGGGGGGCGAGTTGCAGCAAGTGCCCGTGTGTGGTCCCCTCATTTACTCAACCATCTCCTTTGGGATTTCTTTCCCAAGAAAACTGGTCTTGGGGATTTTAGGCATAGAGCGTTTACCCTTAAACACGTCCCTGAACTTGCAATCAGTGATCTCAGTTTGACTTTGCCGGATTTGCCATTGGTGCTGAGGCCTTTGGGAAACTCTGCCATTGCCCTTGTGCACATTTTCAAGTGGGAACATCCCTCTGCACCTCCCAGCATGCCCGGAGTGCTGCAAAGGAAAACAGGTGGACTCGGGAGATCCAAGTCCTACAGTGACTGCACCCTGGCAGAGTCACTTACGTAGGCTTTCAGTTTTAAAAATCTGTGTCCCAGAAGTAAGGACGTCTCCCCTCGCCAGCTCCCCTGTGGGAAGTGGCAGATGTAATGTAAGTGGCAGATGTGCCAGTGCTTTTAAATCAAAGAGAACTTGGCCCTCACAGCGCTGAATGCTGTACATCTCAACCTTGATTTGCTTGTAATGGGTCTAAATTTAGGCTTTAAAAGCCTTTCAGTATAAAATAATCCCAAATAACTTTTTTCAAGTGAGTTGTCAGACTGTGTCATTCAATTGTACCAAGGTGAAGAAACTGATCCAAGTAAAAGGTCTGGCGGTGTCACACATGTGGTAGTTTCACGACACCCTGTTGAACAGTTCTGGAAAGGCCAAAGACGAACCGATATTAAATGGCACAACTTTCTGTGTTTGCAAATGCCAACACCTGCTGGTTGTGTATACAGAAGGGCCAAAGAATGCATGGGCCTGGAAAACTGCCGTCTCGTCCCTAGATAATATTTCTGCCCTTCAAAGAGATTTGCAAATTTGTATGTTCCACTCTCTCTTGTAAATAAAAGCTTCCCCTTGGAAAACCGAGGTCCAACTCCTTATCTACTCTCCCTGAGAATCCTATAGTCACTTGCCTGGACAGCTTTATAGTTTCTGGTGTGGACAGAATGTTCTAAAACATTCTGTGTTACATAATGAAATGGCGTGATGTGAGAGGAGTATGGAATACATGTGGATTCATTTTGTCTCAAGAGGAACCAAAAATAAATCTTTTGAAAAATCCACACGTCACCTTCCGCACAAATATACTCATTTTTACTTATAAAGACAAGTAGAAACGAGGCTTTACCAAGAAAAACCACAAATTTTCCCAACTCTAGCCTTGAGTCAATTCATTTGTGGCTTTTCTGGGATATGCTTTACTTCAATATCCTGTCACTGGGCAGATTTTGCGGACTGTTGTGCAGCTCACTCAAATAAATGAGGGTGCCTTTACTCAACCTGCCAATGCAGAGTCCAGCCTTCTCACTTTATGATCTCTTTTGAGCCAAAAACCTTCTCTCAAGGCTTCACTTACCATCTGTGGTGACAATTCCCAAACTCCTGTGCCCTAACTTGGACCTTAGCCTGAGGTGTCAAATTGCCCTTACCTCTGTGAAAGGCAGGCCCACCCATCCACTGCCTGGCAGAGCCTGGCCCATGCCTTTGATGCGTGCCTCTACCTTCCCTTACACACCACCTCCTCCAAGTGCTGTCAGTTCTGCCTTTCAGCTGCACCTGGCGTCTGTCTACTGCAATTAGTTCCTTTGCCTCGAATGTAGTTAAGATCGCCCTCTCCCTTTTCCTGAATTATTCTAACCACCCCAATTGGTTTTCCTATTTCCCAGCTGAACACTTAACACTGTGCCCCAACAGTGTGCCAGCCAACAAAAAGGGGTTCAATTAGAACAGAAGTCGTCTTTGCTGGCCTCACCAGTGCATAACCTGGTAGGAATGAGGTTCGATTAAGGGAGCTACTCCAGAATACAAGAGCCTGCAATGAAGAATTCTCTCACAGTAGCTGGGCCTGGTGGTGCAACCTCTACCACACAGCTACCTGGGTCTCTGAGGCAAGAGGACCACTTGAGGCCAGGAGTTTGAGGCCAGCCTGGGCAACAGAGCAAGACCTTGCCTAAAAAATAAATAAATAGGCCATATCTCATAGCTTAAAAATCTATAGAAAGTTAGCATTAGCTCAATGAAATAATTAGCAATAGAATAAAATGGTAGACAGCCAGTAGCCATAGCACTGTGGCGTCCAGTCCTGTCAGATCCAGTCGGGCCTGGTTAGTCCTTGGATGGGAGACCGCCTGGGTACACCAGGTGCTGTAGGCTTGGGAGAAGAACCCGGCAGTCCACTCCCAAAAATCAATCTGCCATTGATTGATCTGCTATGAATAGCAGAGAAGCACTGACAATAGTGTTTTGCCTGCTGTACGTAGGGTTGCTATGAGTTGGACACCTACTTGACGTACCTAACAATAACAACAAAATGGTAGACAAGTGCTGTTTTAGGGACCATATGTACCAACATTCCAGGGAAGGGGGAAAAGAGCATGACAGGATGGAAGGTTTTAAATGAAATTTCTGGATGGAGTGTGTAGGAAGTTTGCTACAGCGGTCACTCAAGCACTAACCACTCATGTGTAAGGGCACGGGTCTGCTCTAAGTATGTGACAGATAAAGAAAAGCATGGTAAGATGGTCCCTCTCCTCATGCGTGAGCGAGGTTCTAGAATCCTGAGCTCCACTGTATGACTGTGCACAGTGAGAATCTGGCTGACTGCTTCTTGAGCAGCCTGCCCTGTGGTCTGTCCAGGAGCGCCTGCTTCCCTGTTTCTCTTAATAAACTCACTCTTCTTTCTAACTTAAAACAACAAACAAACACCGTGAGGCTGTGTCCTTGGCAGATCCCGAGTGTCCTCAGCTCAGCTCAGGCTCCGGCTCCTAAGTGACTGCTGCACATCTTTCATCTTCAACTGTTCTCCAGCACCTTCGCCCTAATCTGCTCCCACCCACGAACACATTCCCACACTGGAGAAAACAGAAACAAAGCGAAGAGAACTCGGGCTGCCACTTCTCCCCTCTCCTGCCTCCTGCCTTCTTGTCAGGCACAAGGAAGAACCATCTTTGCCCTCTTGGCTAAGGCCAAGCCCTCTGCTTGGACACCAGCTCCCCACCCTCTCCAGGGAGCCCCTCCAGCAGCTGTCCCCATCTCTCCTGACCCAAACGTATAGACAAGCTCAGGCCCTGTGTGGGTGGTTCCTAGCTGCCTCCCAGTCACCTCTGGGGCCATGGAAGAGGGTGACACGCAAACAGTCTCACAAAATCAAATGGTTTGTTGCGAGAAACAATAGCGTAAGTTCTTCTGGATTTGCTTTGTTGACTCCGACACTCTTGAGCCTGTATTTTCTATCTCACTGAATTGCGTCCCCAACCTGGCATTGTTTACTGTCCTTCCTAGCTTTCTTTTTCCCTGTAGCACGCAACTCCACCGAAGGCCGTGTGGTTTATTGTGCTTATGGTTTGTCTCCTCGCACTGGGACATAAGCTCCACAAGGGCAAGAATTTTCGAGTGTTTGTCCATTTAGAACAGTCCTTCACTCCCCCAGGCTCGCACAGGGCATGGGGCATAGGACTGGCTCAGCAACGTTTGTTGATTTCCTGAGGTCCCAGGCCTGCTGTTTCTGATCTCTGTGACTCTGGCAAAATTACTTCCCCTTTCCAAATCTCAATTGCATCACTTGTGAGATGGGAGAGTTGCTGATTGCACTTATTACATGGGATTGTGGTGAAGATTAAATGACATAAAGGATGAAATATTTTAGCATGTCTTCTGGTATAAAGTCAGTGCCCAACAAATGGCACCTAGTCTGTGATTGACAGAGTGTGTGTGTGTGTGTGTGTGTGTGTGTGTGTGTGTGTGT
>VMDO01022871.1:0-32721 GCA_007922755.1 Pedetes capensis | reverse complement strand
AAAAAAAAGAAAAAGAAAGTCACACTACAATACATACTGTCAGGAATTGTCAAAATATGGTCCATTTTACTCCCCTGTATTCTCTGAATCGGTGCAAAAATAAGTTGTAAAATTCTAGTTCAAACTAGACTCTGATCTCTGGCAGAAGTGGAATACTGAAGTTTGCTAAGAAACACCTACTTAATTTGGTGCCTTTGATTAGTTTCTTTTCTTTCTTTTGTTTTCTTTCTTTTTTTTTTTTCCGATACTAGAGGTGGTGGTGGTGGTGGTGGTTGTTGTTGTTATTGTTGTTGTTGTTGTTGTTTTGTGGTACTGGGGGTTAAACCCAGGGCTTTGCACCTGCATGCTCTGCAAGTGCTGGACCAGTGAGCTGTGTCCCCGGCCCTTTTTTTTTTTTTTTTTTTTTTTTAACTTTTCGAGACAGGGTCTCACTAAATTACGCAGACTAACTCTGGTCTCAAACTTGCAATTCTCCTGCCTCCGCCTCCCGAGCCTCTAGGATTACAGGCATGCGCCACTGCGCCCAGCTGATACTAGAGTTTTTTTGAACTCAGGGCCTCGTACTTATGTGCTTTGCAGGTGCTGTACCACTGAACTGCACCCTCAGCCCACTTTTTTACTTTTTGAGATAGGGTCTCTCTAAATTATGCAGACTGCCTCTGGTCTCGAACTTGCAATCCTCCTACCTCCGCCTCCTGAATTACTGGGATTACAGGCCTGTGCCACTGCACCCACCAATTAGTTTCTTTCTGTGTTCAATGTCACTAACAGTTTGGGTGCCTTCAGGAGCAGACATTCCAATAACAGTGCTTTGTTTGAGACAGGGTCTCACTATATAACATATACATATAGTGCAGGCTGGACTCAAAGTTTCTATGTAAACCAGGCTGGCCTTGAACTCTCAATCTTCTTGCCTTAGCCTCCCTTCTCCTGGAATTACAGGCGTGCATCCCCATGCCCCACTCTAATAGTGGTAATTTCTAAGAATACCTTTCTTGGAGTTAAAATATAAGTTATCATTATGTGACATAGAGTTTCCCAACCAGAGATGGCTTTTATCCCTAGAGAACATTTGACAATATCTGGAGACTTTTTTTTTTTCCCCCACAACTAGAGAGAGAAGGATGCTATTGGCATCTAGTTGGTGAAGGTCAGGGATCCTGCTAAACGTTCTGCAGTGCACAAGCCTCCTTCCTACTCCCACCAGAATTATTTGGTCCAATATAGCAGTAGTATGGAGATTAAGAAATCCTGAGTCTAGCTTGTGCTGTTCTTTTATTACATGAGAGAGCCCTGCGGCCTTACAAATCCCTCAGCAGTCTCTTAGGCCTTAGTTTCTGAGGCCGAGTGCCTCCTCTGTAAATACTGTGTGGGTCAGTCCATTAACTCAATTTGGCACGTTTCCTATACTTTCAGTTTAGTTTTTAGGGTTTTGTTTTGTTTAAATAGGGTGATATTTTTCTTCCTGATGTTTCCAAGAGATAGACTGAGCTGGCCTGCACTTTTTACAGAAGAGAACCTGGTGACAGTACTCTAATCTGTTGCTGGCATCTTTTACTCCCTGATCTGTGTTTACATGGCACTGAAAATCAATTCTCTGGTGCCAGGCTCTGTTACTCCTCAGCACTCTGGCACTGTTGGCAGAGAGCCCCTCCCCAGTCTCTTCACAGTGCCACCCTACACATTTATTTTATTGCACAGCTGTTCTTCAGAAGACGTTTCTTAAGGCAGAGACTTGACAGGATGCCTCTGGAGCTGGGGGCTGAAGTCTGAATAATTTGTACTCCCAGTTGCAGATCCAGCACTTGCAAAATATCTGGTTATTCCTGAACTGTTTTTTGATTGTTTGTTTGTTTTTTGTTTGTTTGTAGCTCTCATTACCTCCCTCACAATGTGAAGCTTATTTCTTCAATTTATTTTCTTCCCTCTTACCAACTAACATTTTGTTCATCATTTATGAAGAAAATCAACTTACCTCCTTCCCCTTTCTGCTTTTCTCATAAAGTTAAAGAAAATGGTACATGGTAAGCAACTAAAGCAATTTGAGAGACTAGTGGCCAAAGAGAAATGTCAACCATCTGGATAATAGATGATCAAGGCTGGGAAACAATTCAGAAGCTCAGTGGAATGGAGCCTGGATCAGAATGAATAGTAATTCTTTCCAGGGAGGTGGTAGACCTTCTAACTAAAAATGATTTGCATTATTAAAGAGGCCTAGGAAAAAAAACAAGAAAATTCCATTTAAGAAAATTCTGCAGACTTATTCTGTTGTATGAAACATAGTGTTGCTCGATTCTAGAACCATAAAATAATGCCAACTGAAATCTTTGAGGAGATAAGAAAGAAACAGAGAGAGAGAGAGAGAGAACAATTCTGCAGATGTCTGACCCTCCTCATAACTCAGAGGTTAGCAAAATTCCCACATCAGATATAATATTGAAAGAGAATTTTCTATGAATGTTAAAGGAAGGTGTATATTTACCCCATCTAATAGGTATAGCACAGGACCCTCAGTAGAGGTTTGAGGTCAGTGTGTGCATTGACAGTATCCCTAAAGATTGTCTTTCTCAGGCTTTCAGGTAGATCATGATTGTTCAGAACTGTCTCTTTCAAGTTGAAAGATTTTTTTTTAAGTTTTAGGGGTATTGGTTTATCTAGAACAGTATTTTTTGAACCTTTGTCTAATTATTTTCTTCCTAAAGGACCTTTTTATACATTTTTCCCAGTCATTTTTCCTCCCATGAAATTTTAATATCATAAATATAATGTACACCTGTATACTCTGGCATTTGGAATGGGAACAAGTGATTGTACAAGTGGTTTTTGGGGGGATAGGTGGAGGGGCTTCTGTTTTGTTTTGGCTCCTATGAGCCAGTTTTCACCCCCATGAAGGCAATATTGCCCATTCTGAGAATGAATAACCTGGAAGTATCATCATCTTCAAAATGAACTATTATTTGTACCTTTCCTTACAAATTAAAACTAGGACAAGGACTGTCAATAAAATAATGTTGAAAAATGTCTTATGGTATAAAGTCCTGCAGCAACTGGATAAGAATAAAAAGAATACTTTTCCTGTATCTTAAAATATCTGAAGGATATTTTATCTCTAAATAATATCTTGATCATTTGAGGAAACACTAGGTAAACACCAGGTGTAGCAGGGAAATAAATGCAGCCCTGAAAGAAATTTTTGCAATGTATTTATTTATTTTACAGAGCACTTTTGCAGTGATATGCAGAGGGGGATGATACTGAAGAATCTGGGTATAAAATTGTGCATTGTCCCAATGCTAGTAAGCTCTAAAAGTTCATTTTCTTAAAACAGGAGTTGATTTGAAGCTGAGAATATCATTTAGGTTATCTAGCATACAAGGATGTTCTATTCTCCCAAGAGGGTTTGGCTCTGTCTGAGCAGAAGGGGTGGTTGTGTATGAAATGCACCTTAGAAGGAGGAGGAGGAAATGACATGTTCATGTAAATGAAATACAACTGCAAATTAAAGTGTCACCCTGTTAAAAAAAATCCATTTTTTATTTAATTGGTTACCAAGGAAAAAATGTCATACAGAAGTGTATATCTCAGGGAAAGTTAAGCTGAAATATTAGAAGTGAATTTGGATTCAAGGAAGTTCTTGGGGAGGTTATAAAAGATTGCCTTAATAAAAATATTCTGATGCTGCAAAGCTAGGCTTATACATTTCTGCTGTGTTACATGCCAGGGTTCCAGAAGAGATTAACAAATATTACCTCATTTGTTCTTCATTGCTTCCCTATCCAATCATCTGTGTGCTAGCTGCCTCTTCCCTGGAGGAAGCCTCATTTCGAGATGTTTTATTAGGAAGAAGGTCCTATACAAAAGAGGAGGTGCTTTCTCCCAAAGAGTACTGCTTACTGTCAAAACATCCAGGGACTGAAATGCTTCTGGCTTTTCTGTGTTCATGGAATCCTCCCATTTTTCAGTTTTCTTTCCCCACATTTTTATGAACATTTAATCTGTCTCTTTAGGTGGTGAGCCTACCATTAGACAAATATGCCACATTATTGGCATGAAATATATGTTAAGTAATAATGAAAAGGATTGATGAATGGGATTATATCCATGAAGAATTGTTTCTATGAAATATGCCTGATTTCTTTCTGAGACGAGGACTTACCAAATGAGATTCTTCGGCTTTTTTTCAGCCTTAGTTGTGTTTCTTCCTCTTCTCCTTCCCTACTAATCCCAGTATTATTTTGTATTTTATACTGAAAACATGCAGATAAATAATATGATGTGTTCTCTTTCTTCTTCCCCATTAGGGGCGGTGATTGGTGATGGGCAGTCTGCCGTGGCCAGTAACATTGCCAATACTACCTACCGACTCCAGTGGTGGGACTTCACTAAGTTTGACCTTCCAGAAATCAGTAATGGTAAGCAAATGTAAAAGTGGACATAGGAATGGTGGAAGGGGTATATTTCTGGTGAGCCAGAACTCAAAAACTCAAGTAGCATTAGATTTTCCATCGTCTCAAGTAGGTGATGACCACTTGCCATTTCTACAGCTCTTCCATACCTCTCATTAAGCAAGTTGGTAAACAATTCAGGGCAGATGTCCTACGGATCTGCCTGAGGAAATTAGGATTAGTAGTTCATGAGTCAAAGCTGAAAAGTTAGATGGAACTGAAAGAGAAAGCGAAGGGAGTGTAGGGACTGAGAACTATACCTTGTGATCCTTGAGGAAACTTGGTGGTGCTGTTAAGCTCATCAGTTAGATCCAGATCTGAATGGACTGAAGTGATATGGTCAATATCTGATTTACAAAGGTATGTGACAGTTCTGTTTCCTTCTATAGAAGTCCACAGTCCCATGTCCACCTTGTTCATTTGGAGTCAGAACATTATAGACATCTCATTTTGCTTTCTCTTCTAATGAAAAACCCTCTCACAGATTTCTGAGAAGTGGTAGTTCAGCTCTTGCTTGCATAATTCAGATGATAGACCTCATCAGACAAGATAGTCTAACCATAATGGCTACATTTATGTTAGAATGTTCTTTCTTGTACTGGCCCATCATTTCCCTTGTTGTCACTTTGTCCCATTGGTCCTAGTTCTACCACTGTTGTTGTTGTTAGGTGCCATCAATTTGGGTCCAACTCAATAGTGAACCTATGTACAACAGAATGAAACACTACATGACACTGCCATGCCTGGCATTATGTCGGACGGGTGCTTCTCTGCCATTCATAAGGTTTTCAATAGCTCATTGTTTTTAGGAGTGGGCTTCTGGGTCCTTTTCCCAAGCCTACCACACCTGGTATTCCCAGGCGGTCTCCCATCCAAGGACTAAGCAGGCCCAACCCTGCTTTGCTTTGGAGATCAGGCAGGATCAGATGCCAGGGTGGTATGGTTATAGACAGTCTACCGCTGAATCTCCATGAAACAAACCTATTGATGCCTCTTCTGAGTAACATTCCTTCCGTCATTTGAAAATAAATTGCCCTTTCCCTTCAGAGTTTTCTTTTCAGGCCAGACTTCTTTAGATTCCTTTTTTGCATGGAGTTTCCAAATCTTTAACAGTTCTGCTCTCCTTCCTTTTTAACTTTGTTGGGGGAACAATGCAGAACAGAATAGAAAACTCTTGATGTGAGCTGTTGAATTCATGGTACAGTGGTGCTTTGGATAGTGTTAGTACAGCCTAAGATTTCAGCAGCTTTTGCTGCAGCCACTGCTGAGTTTGCAGTCACTTAAAATTGCTTGATAATTGTTATTAAACCAGAACCAAACCATTCTGTACTTAGTTGTGCAGTTCGATTCTTTTAAAAACCAAAGCAGATTTGTATGTTTCTCTTAATTTTTTTCTATCATTGCAGTTCCTGGTTCCTGCCTCTCAATGTCATTTTGAACTTTGATTTGTTCTTCTCTCTTAATCTTACATATTTTCTACTAATTTGATAAACATCTTTTCTCTGTCTTCCTTCAGATTATTAGTAAAAATGGTGAATCAGGACATTACATCAAGCCTTGTGGTTTATTATTGGGACTTGATCTATGTTGATTTTGGTACAAGTTAGCACTCTGGGCTTCATTGTTCACATCTGAAGCCCATGTTTTTTATTTTCTTTTATTTTTCCCTTCCTTCTTTCTTTCATCTCTCCCTCTTCTATCCTCCCCTCTCAAAAGGTCTCTCTGTTTAGCCCAGGCTGTCCACAAACTGGCAGTCCTCCGATCTTAGCCTCCCCAGTGCTGGGATTACAGGCAGGTGCCACCCTGACCAGCTGAAGCCCACATTTTCTGTCTCATGTATGGAGTATTATAAGAGTTTGTCAGATGCCTTAAAATAATTAAGATACTCTCTCAGTAGCATTTCTCCATATACTAGTCCTGGTGTTCTTATCAGGCAAGGGAAACGAGATTAATTTTTCATGTCCTGTTCTTTGTGAAACCTCAATAGCAATCATCCATTTCTTTCTATGTGCTTGTACATCACATGTCCAATAATTTGTTCTTTATCACTACTGGGAATCCATGACAGTCTACCTTTTCTCTTACTGAAAACCCAAGTTTACCAAGTTGTCTCTAGGTTTCTAGCTCAGATCTTATCAGCTATAACTTATGTACAGTTATTTTGTTTCTTTGTCACTTTGTTTCTTTTATTATAATCTTAAGTAATGGGGGCTGGGATTTAGCTCAGTTAGTAGAGCACTGCGCTGCAGTCTCTGAAGTCCCAAGTTCAATTCCCAGCACCACAAAAATGGGAGAAGGACCTGGCAACCCACTCCCAAGGCAAGCCTGAAACAGTCAGCCATTGAAAACCTTATGAGGGTCACTATGAGTCGGATTCTGACTCAATGGCACCTAACAACAACAACAATTAAGTAATAAATTCCCTATTTACTATTCAAAAATACTTTAAATATAAGCCCAGCATGGTGGCATACACCTATGATTCCAGCAATAGGCAGGCCGAGGCAGGAGGATCACAATTTTGAGGCCAGCCTTGGCTACATTGTGCGTTTGAGGCCAGCCTGGGGTATCTAGTAAGACCCTGTCTCAAAAACACAAAGTAAAAAGCTTTTATTTTCTTAATATAAAAGCATATACATAAGAAGCCTCCCAGCCCTACTCCCTGCTACCCACCACTCCTTGCCATAGGCAAGCACTATTAACAGTTTCATGCATATCTTTTCAAGGGTATTGTATGTATAAGCAAATATAAAGAAATACTTCTCCACCTCTTATTTAATCCAAATAGCATCGTGCTATATGTATTCTTCTGCACTTCTCTTTCTCTACAGTAAATCTCTGTGATCTTTCCACTTTGGTATATGCAGTTTAATCTTTTTTTTTTTTTTTTTTTTTTTTAATGGTACTTGAGGGTAAAAGCCAGGGCCTTCACATACTTTGCAAGTGCTCTACCACTGAGCTGCCAGCCTTCTTTTATTTTATTTTTTTTATCTTGAGACAGTCTTGTTAAGTTATGTAGGCTGCCTGTGTCTTCAAACCTGCGATTGTCCTGCCTCTGCTTCCTGACTTGCTGAGGTTATCGGCATGCATCATCATGCACAGGTTAAATATAATTTGTTTTGTTTTTTGAAAGAGTCTCACCCCGTATGTGAGGCTGGCCTGGGATTTGTTGTGAGGCACCAAATGGCCTTGGACTTATGGCAGTCCTCCTGCCTCAGTCTCCCAAGTGCTGAGATTACAGGTGTGCACCACACACCCAACCTTTTTATTCATTTTTTATGACTACCTAGTATTTCATTATACAAATGTGCCCCAAAATTTTTACTGATTTCCTGCTAAAAGATTGTAAAGTTTTGTTTTGTTTCTTGTTTTTTGAGACAGCATCTTGCTATGTAAACCAAGATGGCCTGAAACTCATTCTGTAGCCCAAGCTGGCCTTGAACATTCGTCAGTCCTGTCTCAGCCTTCCAAGTGTTGAGATTACAGGATAGTGCCACCATGCCTGGCTCAACTTTTCAGTTTTCAATCTTTTGTTCTAGAGTTTGTCATTTTGTACATATGCATGTATATGAATAAGATAAATATCTTAAAATAGAATTGCAAGGAGGAAGAGTTTATGCATATATAATTTTGACAGGTATTACTGTATTATCCTCTGTACAGACTGTGCCAATTTATATTCCTGCCTGTAGTTTGTGAAAGTGTCTTATTCTCTAAATACTTTGCAAATTTTTGGACATTTGCAAATCCAGTAGGTTAAAAAGTTGTATATAGACATTTTAAGTTTGTATTTTTCTTGTTCCAATGAGATTGTGTGCCTCTTCATTTACTTTGCCATTTGTGTTGCCTTGTCTTGACCTGTCCCTGTGTTTTTACCTATTGTGTCACTGGTCTTTTCCTTAGCAACTCTAAAGAAGTTCTTTATAAATTGGAAAATTAACTTATAATAGGAGTTACCTACTTGTCATTTGTCTTTTGACTTTGATGAAGGTTATTTTTGTCATAGAACTTATTTTAAGTCAAAATTATACAACTTTCCTTTTATGGTTCCTAGGTTTCGTGCTATCATTAAGATCACTTAGTACTTTATATTTAAGATTTTTACATTTAAATCTTTGATTCACTAGGAAATTTATTCCCAAATAAGCAAGATATGATCCAGCCTTTCCCTGATATGGCTCCTCATTTTTCCTAACCAATTACAAATATTTCATTTATCTCCATTGATTTGAGATGTCATTTTCATCATACTATTAATTTCCTTTGCATATTTAGATATATTTCTGGACTATCTATTCTGTTCTGGTGACCTGTGTGATTATTCACATGAGAGTTCCACATGGTTTCATTTTTGAGGCCTGATGTTTTAGAATCTGATAGGACTGTTGTTAGGTGCCATCAAGTCGGGTCTGACTCATAGCAACCTTATGTACAATAGAACAAAACACTACTCGAGTCTGTGCCATGCCCAGCACTATTGTCAGTGCTTCTCTGCTATTCGTAGGGTTTTCAACGGCTTACTGTTTCCAGAGTTGGATGCTGGGTCCCTCTCCCCTGGTGGGACTAGTCTCCTGTTATTTTTATTTTTAAATACAAATTTTCCTTCCTACTTTTATATTTCTTTAAAACTATTCTTGGGTTTTTTTGTTTGTTTGTTTTTGTTTTGTTTTGTTTTGTTTGTGGTACTGGGGGTTGAACCCAGGACCTCACACTTGCATGCTTTGCAAGTGCTGGACCACTGAGCTGCACCCCAGCCTATTTTTTTACTATTTGAGACAGGGTCTCGCTAAGTTACGCAGACTACCTCTAGTCTAGAATTTGTGATCCTCCTGCCTTCACCTCCCAAACTGCTGGGATTACAGGCCTGCACTACCATGCCCGGCTCTCTTTTTGGTTTTTTGAGACAAGGCCTCACTGTGTAGCCTGTTCTGTCCTGGAACTCACTGTGTAGGTGAGGCTGACCTCAAACTCACATCAGTCCTCCTGCCTCAGCCTCCCAAGTGCTGAGATTACAGGTATGAGCCACCACGCCTGGCTTAAACTGTTCTTATATATATTTATTTCAATGTGGACATTAGAGCCACCTTTTTATACTCTCTCAAAATCTCGTTTAATATAATTATTCATTGCAGTAACATTAAATTTACAAATATACTTAAGGAGATTCAATACTTTTGTGGTATCTTCTTATCTAACTACATATGATTTTCAGTTTCTCCAAGTCCCTCTTGTATTATTAGGAATGTTTTAAAGTCTTCATGTAAATCTTATACATTTCTTATTTATTTTTTATATTTTATTTTAGTGATACTTAGGGGTTGAACGCAGGGCCTCACACATACTTTGTAAGTACTCTACCACTGGGCTGTACCCTCTGCCCATTTTTTATTTTTTATCTTGAAACAGGGTCTTACTAAGTTACACAAGCTGCCTCTGGCCTCGAACCTGCAATCCTCCTGCCTCCACCTCCTGAGTTCCTAGAACTACAAGTGTGAGCCACTGTGCCCAACTTATTTATTAAGTTTATTGATGTATATTTATTTTTACAATCTTAATATCTTACTGAATTTACTTACTGATTATAGTAGTTACCTAGTTAAATTTCATGGATTTTCTGGGTATGTTACATGGAGATAATGTTTATTTTACTACCTCCATTCCAATCTTTAATCCTGTGATTTCTTTCTGTTGTCTAAGTGCATTGGCTATTACCATCACAACAATGGTAAGTAACAGTATTAGTAGTGGGTGTCCTCATATTGTTTTTTGGGAGGTTTTTTTTCCCTCCCTCTTTTCTTTTGCTTTGTCTGGAACAATTTAAATAGTAACTGAACAGTATTAGAGCAATGTTGGAATTACCTTTTTGCACTTTATATGTCTAGGCCTGACATTCCCTTCACCCAAACATAGGGAGAGGAGAGATTTTTTATCTTGGTAATTTGCTGTGTCAGCTAAGACTGTTTAAGTACTTGAACTCTTTTTTTAGGGTCTCACTATGTGTCCCAGGATGACCTTGAAGTCTCTATGTAGCCCAAACTGGCCTTGAATTTACAGTCCTCCTGCCTTTGTGTCCAAGGTGCTAGGTGTGTACCACCATGCCTGGCAGTACCTGAACTTGCGAGCTACATTGTCCAGATTCAAATTTCAGCTCAGCCCCCCCCCCCAGCAGTGTGTCTTTAGCTACTTAATCTTGCTACACCTTTGTTTCCTCATCTATAAAATGAAGACGGTCATAATGCAAACATCATAGTATGGTTATGAGAATTAATGTGTCAAGTACTCTGGACTGTACCTGGTTCTTACTATAATAAATGATTGGTGTGCTAGCTATTTCACCATGTCTTTTCCTTAGAGATTGCTCCAGGATTCTTTGATAATATGGTTATAATTCTGATCTCTACTTGCTGCCATTTTCCGTACTTTGAGATATGAATTTTCTATCTCTGAAGAGTAGTATTCATTTAAATCAAGCATGTCCAACCCACGGCCACAGACTGCACGTGGCCCAAGACAGCTACTAATGCTGCTCGCAAAGTTCTTTAACTTCTTATGCTTTTTAGCGTTTATTGTCTTTGTGAGCCCTCCTTATTATGTACATATGTGCCAACTATGTTATATAATTTGTTTGTCCCAAAACAGTTCCTCTTTACTCAGTGTGGCCTGGGAAAGCCAAAAGGTTAGACTCCCCTGATTTAAATGCATTTAGCCTGTTGCCTCCTCTGTGCTGGGCTTCTGATCCCACTTAAGCTTCTTGTTTTCACCCAGTTGGAGATCATTTTCTGTGGTAGAAAAGCAAAAAACTTCCAAAAATTAACAGGCATTGGATATGTTGCTAGCCTAGCTTTTTGGTTATCCTTAACATTGTTTTGTAAGCCTCAACTCATTCAGGCTACACCTTACTACTATTCTTTATATTTGTCATAAATTCTGTGTACCCCTTCCATCTTTGAATATGACTCTTGTAAAAACCCGATGATCAGTGAGCATCATATGAAACCAAGTAGGTTCATTTAGTTATGGCTCAAATGTCTCTCTTATTTAAATCATTTGTACTGTTAGAATTCTGCTTTTTAAAAACGCCTTATTTTTCTTAGAGTTTTAGCCTTGAGAAAAACCTGAATTCTGGGAGTTTACAGTACATATATATATATGTTTGATAATAGCCAGTGTTTCTTCCAGGGTACTACACTCCAGAATGACAGTCTTTTTTAAAAAAATATTGTAATTGTATATATTTATGGGGTATATATATTTATGGGGTATATATTATGGAGTGATAATTCAGTTCATATATACAGTGTCCAGGGCTAGGATTTAGCTCGGTTGGTAGAGCTCTGCTTTGTAGTCTCTGAGGTCCTGAGTTCTATTCTCAGCACACAAAACTGGGAGAAGGATGTGGCAGTCCACTCCCAAGGCAATCCCAAAACAATCAGCCATTGTAAACCCTATGAGGCTCGCTATGAGTCAGACTCGACTTGAGGGCACCTAACAGCAGCAGTAGCATACAGTCTACAGTCATTAAAACTAGGTTGCTAATGTTTTCATCTCTTTATACAATGTACAAAAACTTTTTGATTAGATGTATCAATAACTGTAGACATTTATGAGGTATACTGTACTTTTTCTTTTAATTGAATATAGTATAATGGGTTCATTATGGGATTTTCATTGAATTACATCCTATATTTTGCACTTATTCTCTCCCTCTTTCCCCTGCTATGGTGTTCCCCCTCCCCTTCCCACCTTCTTCATCACTGGCCTTCTTCTACTGGTCCCCTACCGCCTTGTGTTGGGTCCCCTTGTAGTTTCCAATCTTAGATATATGTACATTTGTTTTTTTTATATATATACATGTGTGTATAATTATACACACACACACACACACACACACACACACACACACACACACTTTTTCTTCAAGGTGAATCTAACGCCTACATATAAATAAGAACATATGATATTTCCCTTTTTAATTGCATTATTTTGCTTAATATGATGATCTCTAGTTCCATCCATTTTGCTGCAAGTGACATTTCATTCTTTCTTACTACTGAATAATATTCCACTGTGTATATGTACCACATTTTTTAACCCAGTCATCTGTTGATGGACTTTTGGGCTGATTCCATAGTCTTGCAGTTCTGAAGAGTGCTGCAATGAACATGGAAGTACAGGTGTCCCCATGGTATGATGCCATCTTCTTTTGGGTATATTCCAAGAAGTGGTATAGCTGGATCATATGGTAGCTCTATTTTTGGTTTTCTGAGGAATCTTCATTCTGATTTCTGTGATGGCTGAACTAATGTACAGTCCCACCAGTACTGTAAAAATGTTCCCTTTTGTCTGTATCCTCATTAACATTATTTGTTGTTTCATTTGTTGATGTTAGCCATTCTCACTGGGGTGAGATGGAATCTCAGTGTAGCTTTGATTTGCATTTCCCTGGTGGTTAGGGATATTAAACATTTTTTCATTCACTTATTGGCCATTTGTATTTCTTCTTTTGATAGCTGTTCAGTTCTGTTGCTCACTTATTTGTTACTTTGGTGTTTAATTTCTTTAGTTCTTTATATTTTTTAATTTCTCTATATATTTTTGGGGCTGGGATTTGGCTCAGTTGGTAGAGCGCTGCACTGCAGTCTCTGAGGTCCCTAGTTCAATTCCCAGCACCACAAAAATGGGAGAAGGGCCTGGCAATCCACTCCCAAGGCAATCCCGAAACAGTCAGCCATTGAAAACCCTGTGAGGGTCGCTATGAGTCGGATACCGACTCGATGGCACCTAACAACAACAACAACATATATTTTTAATTTCTTAAGTTCTTTATATATCCTAGCTATTAGTCCTTTTGTAAGAAGAGTAGGACACAAAGATTTTCTCCTTCTGTAGGCTTTCTTTTTATTGTTTCCTTTGCTGAACAAAAGCTTTTTAATTTTACGTAATCCCATTTGTCAATTGTTGGTTCAGTTTCTGGGGTATTAGAGTCTTGTTTAGAAAGTACTGGCCAGCGCCAGGTGCAGTGGTGCACACCTGTAATCCCTGCGGATCAGGAGGCAGAGGCAGGAGGGATTGCAAGTTTGAGACCAGAGGCAGTCTGCATAACTTAGCGAGACCCTGTCTCAAAAAAAGTGAAAAAAGGTGGGGGGCTGGGGGTGCATCAGTGGTCCAGCATTGCAAAGCATGCAGGCACGAGGCCCTGGGTTCAACCCAGAGTACCACCAAAAAAAAGAAGTACTGACCTATGCCTATGTGTTGGATTGTGTTCCCAACATTTGCTTCTAGTAGTTTCAAATTTTCCTGTTTTATATTGAGAGCTCTTATACATTTTGAGTTGATTTTCATATAGGTCAAGCAATATAGGTCTGCTTTCCTTCTTCCGGATGTGGATATCCAGTTTTCCCAGCACCATTTGTTGAAAGGGATATCTTTTCTTCAGTGTAAGCCTTTGGCTCCTTTGTGGAAGATCTGGTGGCTGTAGCTGTGTGGGTGTGTATCTGGGTCTTCTATTCTGTTCCATTGATCTTCATGTTTGTTTTTGTGCCAGTACCAACCTGGTTTTGCTACTATGGCCAGGTAATACAGTTTGAAGTCAGGTATTATGGTGCCTCCTGCACTACTTTTGCTGCTTAGGATTGTTTTGGCCATACAAGGTCTTTTGTGCTTCCATATGAATTTTAGGATTTTTTTTTTCTATTTCTGTGAAATGTATCATAGGAATTTTGATGGAGATTTCAGACAATCACTTTTACCTGAAGTTCTTTCACTCCTAACTGTTTTCCTTGTTGGTCCAAATAAGATGTATATATAGTTTTGATCTTCACTCTTGATAGAGTCAGTCAGTAGAATAAGTTGGGAATCTGTCTTGCCATAAAATTCATTTCTCAGTCAGACATGGTAGTACACGCCTGTAATCCCAGAAATTAGGAGACTGAGGCAGGAAGATCAACATGCGTTTGAGGCCAGGTTGGTCTATATAGTGAGTTCCAGAACAGCCTAGACTACGTAGTGAGACCTGTCTCAAAAAACAAAAAACAAACAACAACAACAACAACAACAAAAACTTGATTTCTCAAAGTCATCTACCTTACAATGGAGCACAAATTTTGGCTTTGGAACAGTTTAGCTTGTGCCTAGGAGCCATTGATCCTGAGTGTTTAACTTTTGGGTTCAGCAGCCAAGTCGCTGGTCATCTGACTTTTCTAAATTGCAAACCCTTTTTTGGAGTTAGGCTAAAGATCTTTGCCACCTATTTCTTTTACTTGGGATTAAGGGAGTTAATGAATTACTATCTATAAAGAGTTTAGAAGTACCAGGCGCAGTGGCCCACACTTATAATCCCAGCAGTTTGGAGATGGAGACAGGAGGCAGGAGGATCACAGGCTAGAGGCAACCTGCATAATTTATCAAGACCCTGTCCTCCAGTTAAAAAAAAAGGGCTGAGGCTGCAGCTAAGTGGTAGAGTGCTTGCAAAAGTGTATGTGATGCTCTGGGTTCATCCCCCTAATACCACAGAACAAACAAACAAAAAGAATTTAGAAGTTTGTGAATAAGGGCTCATATGTAGATAATTTTGAAAATACTTTCATGAAGAAAAAAAGCTTATTAGGTTCACTGAGATTTTTTTTTTTTTTTGTCACTGTAATTTTTCAGAGTAAACTCTTTAAGACAGGGTCTCACTATGTAGCCTAGGGTGGCCTTGAACTCAAGGTCCATCTACCTCTGCCTCCTGAGTGCTGAAATTACAGGCATGAAGCACCATACTTGGCTAACAGTAAACTCTTATTGGATAAATGGCTTTGGTTACTAGGGTGTCCTGGCAGAGCAGGCCTTAAGAAATCTAGTGGGTGAGTGGTGTGGAGCAGATACCACAGGGGATGTAGTGATGAGTGCCTTTAGGGGGATGCTTATATTGTCATCTGGAGCTCTGGTCTTCTGCTAAAATCAGAGGGGCTTAGAGATGCCAAGAGGAAATTTTCCTGCTGATTTAAATCCCCTTGAGTTTTCCAGATCAGTATCTAATGCATTTGCAAAAGCACTGTGACTGCTAATCACTCTCATGGTCTCATCTGGCCAGCCAGCAACAGGCTACCCATCGATCTTTGTACAAGGTGTTTGTTTATAATTTATGGAGCTGATAGGAAGCCAGAGCCATCTGCTTCTCCAGGCATCAGTATTTCTAACCCTCCCATTTCCCTGCTAGGGCATTTTTACTTGGAAATATTTCTAATTGGGAGGAGATTACTTTGTAGTCTGGAACATGGCTTCCTGCTGACTCCTGCATCATTCTTACTCCCCGTGAATGTGCCACCTGAAGCCTCTAAGTAGTTTTGATTTGAAAAATCTTTTCTAGCCTTTATTTTCATTCTCAGCTGCCCAGCCAACTGCCCTGTCATGATTTCCAATATGTGTTTTGCCTCTAAGTGATAGCCACTTGCAGACCTCTCAAGTGTGGTCCTAGACCTGCAGCATCAGAGACGCCTGAGACCTTGTTGGAAATACAAGTTCTCAGGCCCTGCCCAGCACTGTGTTTCAGTGAGTCCTTCAGGTGACTCTGATGGTTGCTGCGGTTGGTGAGCTGTCATGGCAAGGTAAGGCGTGGAGCACAACAAGGATTTCCAGTGATACGTAGGCTGCCGGCGTTTTAGGCTGGGCTGTATTTCACTTCACTTTTCTCTCTCTACTTCCATGTGTTATTGCTAAATCCAAAAAGGCTGAGTTAGCCTTTGTCTTTCGTCCTGTGGCCCAAGAAAACAAGTAGTAGGGAGCTAAGAAGTCTCTCCCTGTATATATTGGCTCATCAAGATTTCAGCCTTAGGGGAAGCTCCACAAATGAGTTGAAGCAGTGACCGCTCATATTGTAACGACCATTTCCATTTCCACATGGGAAATTAACAGACAAGAAGCAAGTATAAGTTGCTAATTGGAGTTTTGAAATAAGAATGAAATTATAAACACACTGCCCAGTGCCCTCTGTAATGGAGCAACCAAATAACTGTCTGCCACATTACCTTCATTAGGGTAGAAGTGCAACCCTAGATCACTAGCTACAAAATTGTTGAAACCACCCACATATGTTGCTGGAGAAGTGGTGGTAGTTTTTAGCATTCCCTTTTCGTTTGTCATGTGCATGTCTCTCTGTCCTTACATCAGTAACCAGGAGCTACTAGGAAATTGGGTAGAGTTGGAGGAGGTGGCAGTTGACTAGGGAGATGGCCATTGACCTGGAATCATCACAATATAATACAGACACAACAAAATGGCCTGGAATTGAGGCTGACAAAGTGCTGCTAGTTCATCTTCCCAGTTTTCAATGGGCTTTGCGTAAAGCTTTCTAGAAGAAAAACCTGACTTGAACTCTCCTTCTCAATTCTCATCCCTATAAGCAGTTTGATGCTTTTTTTTTTTTATTTTGGTGGTAAGTTTTGAGGGTCATTATAGGCTTTTATGTTTATCCAAGATACATATTAAAACACAAGAGCTAGATCTGTGTAACAGCAGATAAAGAGCCAAAAATATTCACTGTGTATTTTGGGGACATTAAATGTAGATAAAATGGTAACTATGCAAAGCTGTCTTTAAGTCCACAAAGTCCCTTGCCTTCCTTATTTATTTTTATGTCCTATTTAATGTTTTTGATTACTTCGTCTCTCCTGTCTTTGGTGGTTAGAGTCTAAATTTTTCATTTTCTCTTGTTATCTCTCTGAGGGTTATGGCAACTTCAAGGTTAGAAAACCAAGATAGACTCGCTTCTAAAGCTTCCTGCAATCCCTTTGCTTCCAAATCCCCAACTGGAATCATATGTCAATCCAGAGAAGGAGGAGGAGATTGTCACATTTTTGGCAAAGGGCTTGGGACCCTGTGTCAGGAGCAGACGGTTCCAGTGTTAACTTAGATAAATCTAGCCATACAGGCTAGAGCAGATGGTGGGTTGGGATTTGAGCAGCAGAGAGGCCTAATGGTGATAGCAGTGAGTATTTGGATGTCATTATTTTATTAGTTAGCAAACAGAACCGTCTTGTGGTCCCTCCTCGGCTTTATGTGTAATGGTGCTGTTGGTGTCAGCCTGGAGAATTGGCACAACAGCCTAATCAGTGTGTTCTGGTGTCTTTTTTGATCTACTCTGTCATCTTTATAGCATTGTTAGCAACATGGAAAGAAAGGGGAACAAATACAGAGTTTTACAAATCATTCTGAGTCTCTGAACCCATAAATTCTAAAATAGCACTTGTTTGTTTTGTTTTCCTTGGGCTGACTTCCTAGGGAAACTTGCCCTTGACTTCTTAGTCATGTCTTTTGGCTTACTGGAGATCACCTGGAATCTGGTGAGGGCAGCTGAGCTTGATTTTTTTAATTTAATTTTATTTTTTTATTTTTTTTATTTTTTATCATAATGCCTCTGACATTGGGCATCTCCTCCAAGTAGAAGAACAAATTGAAAGTCACTTTGCATGCAATAGATCTAAGTGAGACAAAGCTCTGAGGAGTTTGGTCTGTTTGAATGTGTTGTGCTGATCTGCCTGTGTGGGTAGTGTGGGCTCTTTTGTTCCAGCCTCACATCAAGGATAAGCTACTTCTTCTAGCAGGTAATCACACCGTGGGACTTGCAGAGGGGTTCAAATTAAAACCAGAACCAAGCATGCAGGCACAGTCCCAATGCTGGCTAACATTTCATTAGTCATATCATGTGCAGTGGATTTGCATTACCAACAGATATGCCTTCATCTCTTCATCCTGCTGCCTCAGTAATCTAAGCCTACTGCCTGGCAGACCCTGTGCTTTAATCTCAGTAACTGCTAAGTGCAGACCAGGACTTCTGGGGAACATTAGTTCATGACATAGAAAAATAAGAGAATAGAGTGGAAATGAAAAGAGCCCCAGCCATCCAGTGAAGGCTGGGATTTACTTCTCTTTACTCTCTGTTTGTGGAGTTAGGGATTAGTGTTCATAAAGCAAAAAACAAGCAAATTTCTGAAATGACTTCCTTCTCCCAAGATCACATAGCAGATGTTGAGCAGGATTCCCAACCTAGGAAAGCTCTACCTGTATCCCCCTTTTTCTCATAATCAGTAGGTTTGTGTTTTCATTCATCTTGGTTTTGATCTTTTGGACACTACAACTATTAAGTGGCTTCCCAAGGAAAATTCTTAGTAACTTTTTCTGTATTTAATCTCTCAAATGATGTTTCCTGAACATGAATGAAGACTCAGCAAGGGTTATAGTGGTGTAGACCGTCCTGTAGTTTCTACTAAAGTGGTAGAAGAGACATACCTTTCTTGCCTCTGGTGTTTCTGTTCCTTGACATCTTAGTTTAAATGACAGGACATCCTATAGGATTTCTAGAGAGGGTTCAGACCCCTAAGAAGGCCTCCAAATTTTCTTTGAGAATTTTTCACATCAACTCCAAATGTTCTTACCCTCTTTTCTGTCTTTGTCCAATGCAGCCTCCGTGAATGTGCTGGTTCAGAACTGCAAGATCTACAATGATGCCAGCTGTGACATTTCTGCAGATGGCCAACTCCTGGCAGCTTTCATCCCTAGCAGCCAGAGGGGCTTTCCCGATGAAGGCATCCTGGCAGTGTACTCCTTGGCCCCCCATAACCTGGGGGAAATGCTCTACACCAAGCGATTTGGTAAGGGATAGGAAGCCCAACCTACTGACAGAGGGACACTTGTGCCTTGGCATGGGCATTCCTAGGTGAGGCACGATTTGGGTGAGAGTGATCATCCATACTGTCCCCGCCTTCACTGGGGCATAGACCAGAGAAAGATTGCTTTGCAAGAGTCCTGGCTAGTATTATTGTAGAAGAATCTCATGTTCAAGAGTCTTCCCTGCCACAGTACCATCGCCAGCATGCTTCAGGTTTGAAGGACAGGAATAAGGAAGGAGCTTTTTGGTCATGGTGTGGGGAACCAACCACATACCTACACTATATGGCAGTTTGTTATTGTGTATTAAAAGGCTCCAAAATATGTATGTTCTTTGATCCAGAGGTCTTATGTCTAAGGGAAAAGCCAGAAACCTAAACAAAGATTTACATACAAGGATGTTTACAGTAATGTTATTTATCATACAGAAAAATGTCAAATTGTTGCTTTAAGAGATTTTTTTTAATTGCTTAAATAAATGGTGATGCAGGGTTAGGACAAATATAATTAGCTTTAAATATGTTCTTATAGAAGGATATTTAGTGATGGGAAAATGTTCATAATATATTAAGTGAAAAACTAGATTTCAAAACTACTTACAATGTGATGCCATTTTTTTTCCAGTGCTAGGGGTCAATCCCAGGGTCTTGTGCATACTAGGCAAACACTGTACCACTGAGCTACATCCCTATGCTGTGATATTGTTATTAGGTACCATCAAGCCAGGTCTGACTCATAGCAACCCTATATACAACAGAGTGAAACACTACCTGACACCATGCCATGCACACAATCTTATTTATGCTTTAAGCCCATTGTTGCAGCCACTGTTTCAATCCATCTAGTAGAGGGTCTTCCCTTTTCTCACTGACCCACCACTTTCCCAAACGTGATGTCCTTCTCCAGGGATTGATAGCCTATGATAGCAATATTTTAAGGTGTAATCATGTGATAACAATGGTTAGCTTTAAGTACTTTCTATATGTCAATCTCTCATACTCTATCTACGTGACTCCTCATTTGACTATACACTACAATCCTATGAGCTAACCCCAGGATGATCAAACAAATTTGAAGGTTAGAGGAAAGGAAAACAGACTTAAAGTTATTTCCTATGGAATGGCAAGAACTCTGGGAAATGTGTCTCTGTTCTGGCCCTTAGGTCCCAATGCTATTTCGGTGAGCCTGTCCCCAATGGGCCGATACGTAATGGTGGGCTTGGCCTCACGAAGGATCCTGCTGCATCCCTCCACAGAGCACATGGTGGCCCAGGTCTTCAGGCTCCAGCAGGCCCATGGTGGTGAGACCTCCATGAGGGTGAGTGCCTTTGCTTGTGCCTCCACTGTGTGCAGCTCTCCTAGGCTAGGGTGATGAAGGATCAGCATGTGATCTCCCTGCCAGGACTGGAGTTGTATGGTCATGAGAAGTAAGGAAAGGCTCTAGTCCAGTCTGTCCATTACCAGCAGGCTTCACTTGTGGATGCTCTGCTTCTCAAACCCTAGATTATGAGCTAGGTTTCCCAGAGGCCTGAAAGTATCTTCAGATAAAGAATAAACTAACCGGCATGGTGGTGCATGCTTGTAATCCCAGCACTCGGGAGGCTGAGGCAGGAGGATCAATTTGCATTCAAGGCCAAGTCTGGTCTACATAGTGAGTTCCGGACCTGCCTAGATTACACAGTGAGACACTGTCTCAAAAAAACAAAAAAATAAAAACATAACTAAACTAAATACTTCTTTACCTCAACGTGAAACCTTTAGTGCAAAGATACATAAAGAACCCAATGAAATATTTATGCTTTTTTAAAAACAATTTTTTAGGAAGGAAACTAAAAAATGGTTGTATACAATAAAATCATAATCTTTATTTATTTATTTATTTATTTCTGTACTGGGGATTGAGCACAGGGACTCACGCTTGCCTGCTTTGCAAGTGCTGTACCACTGAGTTGCACCTCCAGTCCATTTCTTTACTTTTTGAGACAGGGTTTCACTAAATTGTGCATACTGCGCCTCTGATCTTGAACCTGCGATCCTCCTGCCTCAGCCTTGAAATCATAATCTTAGGCAGCTACTATGCTCTTAATGTTGCATTTCACCAGCAGAGAACAGGTACTGTTGTTTGTTGTTATTAGGTGCCATCGAGTCAGTGTCTGACTCATAGCGACCCTATGTACAATAGACGAAACACTATTGTTAATGCTTCTCTGCTATTCATAGGGTTTTCAATGGCTGATGGTTTTTTGGGAGTGGGTTGCCAGGTCCTTCTCCCAAGTCTACAGCCCCTGGTGTTTTAGGTGGTCTTCCATCCAAGTGCTAACCAGGCCCAACCTTGCTTAGCTTCCAAGACCTGATGGGATTAGATACCCAGTGGTACAGCTGCAGGCAAGGTCCAGTTTAGGACTCACTTCTGTCTGAGGCCTACCTCTCTTTTATTGCCATAAAATCCTCTGGGCATTGTGCAATTAGTGGCCTTTTGAACTCAGATTGTGTAACTGACTGAGCTTCCCCCATGCAATGGAAGCTCATCTGGCCAGGGCTTTGTCAAGAGGAGTTGAGCATTTGAACAACTCTCTAATTAGATAATATTTAAGCTCTGTTCCAATCTAAGAACTTGTGAATAAATTCTCAGTATTTTGTGTAGTTTGTACAATTTATAGTTTGGTGCACTTGTTGGTTTTGTTTTCTTTAGCCATGTGGTGAGTATGTTTAATCTACCCAGTTGGGTTCAGTGTATCCTCCTTAGGGGCCTATTCCCTAGGGTCCCTCATTTAGTGTTATGCAAGTAAATGCTTGTTTAATGCCAGGAATGGGAAGCATTTGTTTAAAAAACAACTAGAGATAAAAAAGTGATGGAAGTGGTAGTGATGGTGTGGTCTTGCTTCATCAACCTCTTCTCCCTCCTGTCTCCTTATTGATGTCCTCCAGCTGACTATAATGAACTGCTGTCCAAACTCCCTCAGTTTGATAAGGTGCTTTCTTCCTTTTTTTTTTTTTTTTTTTAAGATTTTGTGTGTGTGTGTGGTACCGGGGGTTGAACCCAGGGTTTCACACTTGCATGCTTTGTAAGTTCTGTACCACTGAGCTGCATCCCCAGCCCATTTTTTTACTTTTTAATACAGGGTCTCTCTAAATTATGCAGACTGCCTCTGGTCTCGAATTTGCGATCCTTCTGCCTCTGCCTCCTGAGTCACTGGGATGACAGGTGTGCACTTGAATATGGTGCTTTCTTTCTTGTCAGAGCACCTTAACCTGGAATGTCCTCCTCTCCTGCATCTCCAGCTACCCACAAGCTCCTCCCCTCCTGTGGTAGCCTTCTTCATAGAACTGATCATTCCCTCCTCGTGCCACCACTGTACCTAATACACACCCTCGTGGTAATACTCATCATACAGGCCTGGCGTGGTGGCACATGCCTGTAACGACAGCACTTGGGAGGCTGCATCAAGAGGATCACGAGTTCTAGGACTCAATCCCCACCCCCACCAAATACCAAAACACATCACATCAAATTGCAGTTGTTTCCATGCTATTCTCTCCTTCAGAGCAGAGACCATGTAGGCATATAATATGGAACCCAGTGTTTGGTAGCTGAATGAATGAATGAGAGTCTCAAGAAAAGCATTGCCCTTGTCATTTTTAGGTGGAAACTAGCAGTGACAGTGACAGGTAATACCATGTCCCTGCAAGCCTCTAAAAGGGGCAGAAACAATGTTCTCTACTTTTGACATCATAATGACAGGAAAATTCTGGCTTTTGAATTCCATATGGGTGAAGGAGATAAGACCACAGAAATTCATCAGACTTGTTTCTTTTCTTTCTTTATCTCTCCTTCTTCCCTTCTCTGTCTCTCTCTGTCTCTCTTTCGCTCTCTCTCTCTGCCTCCCTCTCTCTCCCCCTCTCCTTCCCTCCCATGTGTTGGGATTATAGGCTTGTGCCACCATGCCCGACTAAACCTGTTTTCTTATGTATACATTTGAGGATGGAAGTTGAGTTTTAGTTCAAGTATTTTTCTTCGGTTTATCTTAAGCAGATGTGGGTGGTAAAAGCATCTAATGTCTCTGCCTTTCACCACCTAGAGTTCTGATCCTGACAGCTGCCCTTCTAGCCCTTCCTACCTACTAGTGGACAAATGTTTGTAGATCTGATTTCAGTAATGCTAATAGACATCTCCAGCCTCTTCCAGAAGTCAGCCCTCTTGCCCAGCTCCTGGGCAAAACTTGCCAGCCTTCCAACCTAGCAAGGTTCCTCTTTTTCATAAGAAGTCAGAAATATCAGAGTAAAGGACAAACAACTACAAAGTGGAAGCCAAGATGGTGAGGACTTTTGTTACCTATGGGGCTGGCAGCTAAGGAAATACAGTTGGAGAAAACTGCTGAAGAGATGTGATAATCCAGTGCTAAGGGGCTCACAGCAGCAGCCCGCTGTAAGCCTCATGAAAAGAGCTATTTCTGAGGCCTCCCAGTGAGGCTTTTTGATTCTTAGTAGGTACCATCTGCCAAGAGCTGAGGGTGCTGAGGTAACTTGAAAGTTCCATTTGGGAAATGTTTTACCCACCTTCGTCCCTGACAGAATCAAAGTATCTCAACAAAGTTTAGCTCAACCTAGTGTCCACGCAGTCTGTCTCTAAATCTTGCTTCAGAAAGGTTTCTGGTTTTCCAGGTCTTGGGTTGCCCCTTATATTCAAAGACACCCCAATCACTCAGTAAATGACCCTGAATTCACTCTTTGATGGAAGAGAAGACATCAGGTTTTGTTTGATTTTGTTTTCCAGTACTGGGAGTTTGAAACCAGCAGGGTCTCACCCATGCTAGGCAAGTGCTCTTCCCCTGAGCTATATACCCCCAGACCCATTTTTGTTTTTGAGGTTTGTTGTTGTTGTTGTTGTTAGGTGCTGTCAAGTCAGATCTGACTCTTAGCAACCCTATGTACATCAGACCAAAACACTGTCTGACACTGTGCCATGGCCAGCACTATTGTCAGTGCTTCTCTGTTATTTATGGGGTTTTCAATGGCTGATTGTTTCAGGTTGGGCTGCTGGGTCCCTCTCCCAAGCCTACAGCATCTGGTATTCCCAAGCAGTCTCCCATCCAAATACTAACAGGTCTGACCCTGCTTAGTTTCTGAGATCTGACAAGATTGGACACCAGGGTGGTATGGCCATAGACTGTTTTGACATAGAGTCTCACTAGATTGCACAGGCTGCCTCTGGCCTCAAACTCTCAATCCTCCTGCCTCAGCCTCCTGAGTTATTGAGATTACAGGTGTGCACCACAGCACACAGCTAAGAGATCAGCTTTTTTGGATAGCTGTACTGTACCCTCATTTAAGGCAAGAAGTGAATTTTTGTCTAGAACAGGGAGGATATGTTTAATGGGACTGCAGAGCATCTCCCTGTGCACAGGTAAATGTAGGCGGTTCTCCATTATTATATCTGCTCTTGCCTTGCATGGGTAAGGGGTCTGTCCTAGAGCTTTTCTACCCAGTATTTTCCTTCTCTTTGGTGTTATCTCTTGGAATTCACTGTGGTAATATTCACAGAGGTGAACTTGTTGGGCCAACAAGCATTCCCAGGAGAACATCCTCCAGAGTACTGATTTATTTTAATTCCCACTAAGTGATATCTCTTCCCAAGAGATGATCTCTTAAACAATCCCATGTGAAAACTCTGAAAATGAATTGCTATTAGTTTTGGTATGGTTATTCTAAGCAATTCTTCAGACTTCTGGACCAGTGCTTTTCTAACTATGGTCCTTGGACAACCTGTGTGAGCACTCCATGGGGTCACTGTTAAGTACAGATCCACTTCCAATCTAAAATCAGAAGGAAAATAGGGCCATGTAGTCCCAGTGTGCTTGTAGACCCAGGTATATAGGAGGCTGAGACAGGAAGATTGTGAGTTAGAGACTACCCTGGACTACTTAGTGAGACCTTGTCTAAAATAAAAAGCATAAGAGGCAGTTTCTGTGTTTTTAAAACAAGTACCCCACCAGGTGCAGTGGCTCACACCTGTAATCCCAGCAACTCGGGAATTAGAGGCAGGAGGATCCCAAGTTTGAGGCCAGAGGCAGCCTGTGTAACTTTGTTGTTGTTAGGTGCCCTTGACTCATAGTGACCTTTATAAGGTTTTCAGTGGCTGTTTCAGGATTGCTTTAAGAGTGGATTGCCATGTCCTTCTCCCATCTGTGTAACTTAGACCCTTTCTCAAGATAAAAAATAAAAAATGGTCTGGGGGTGCATCCCAGTGATACAGCACTTCCAAAGTATGTGCAAGGCTCTGGGTTCAACCCCCAAGTACAGAAAAAATAAATAGAATAAAACAAGCACCCCAGATAATTTTGGTATACAGTTGAGTTTGTGAACTACTATTCTTAATGTCTGCTGGCTTTCATTTTAGGTTTTTACCCTCAGCCTTATAAGCAAGGTAGAGACTTGGTCCCAGATTTACTTACTGTTGTGGTTTTAGGCATGTGGTACTTTGATCTTTTTGCTAATTTATTGCAGGCGTAGTGGTGTTTGTGTTTTGTTTCCACCAAACTTAGCCCTTTGCCTGTCTATGGTTCACCGCCCATCTTTTCTCAGTTGTTGCTGCTTTATAGGTTCCTCCCTTAGCTACTGTATGTGCTGGAATCTTTTCTATACCATTTCAGTCATTTTATTTTTGTCCTTATTCTAGGATCTCAGGTCCTTGTGTTCTTTCCCTTCTCTGCTTACTGAGGCCAGCCTTAGTCCTCACAATTTTAGTATTGGCAAGCCAGGAAAAATCAACCCAGGCACATATTTTCCCTTTCCCTTTCCTGTGTACATTAGTGATTCCTCCTGGTTGAATGTGCTGCTCTCTCTCACTCAGTTTTTTCTGTTTGACTCTCCTTTTCACTTGAGGCAGTGAAAGCTTATTGTTAATTTCTCTTTTGTCTTAAAGTTAGGCTTTTAGAGATCGCTGAGCTAAAGTTTTGCTGAATTCTCAAAACACTAAACTGCCTGTGTTCCCTCTCAGCTTTCATTTCCTAATTGGAACAAGATACAATATTGTAACAGAAAACTGCAATTAATTTTCTAAAATAGTGGCAACTTGCACATTATAACAACTTTGGTTGTAACCAAGTGAAAGCATAATAACAAAAATACAAAATTACTAATGAAGCCAGAAATAGTCATACACCAAACTGTTCTTCCAGTTTGTATCACAGTAAGTGCTGCTTTACTTATGGATGGGGTAAAAGTCCGCAAGTAGGGCAGGGGAATTCAGTGATGGAGGATGAGGTGGGCAATGGTAGGGCATTTTCTTCTAGAAAGCAAGCATAAGTATTAGTATTTTCAACTGAGGAATTAACAGGTGGATGCTCTTTTCTCCCAAATGCATGGACCGTCCCTTCCTAATAAGTGGTGATTGTAGGCAGATGAATGGTTTAATAACTGAAGGGCTGTGGATGTAGCTCAGTGGTAAAATACCTGTCTAACATGCACAAGGCCATGGGTTCAATCCCCAGCAGCTCCCCGCCCCCCCCCAAAAAAAAAAAAACTGGAAAAGATCCTCATTGCATAATCCCTGTATATCCTAGAAGCATTAGGAACTAAAATCTCACCAGTACAGGTTTGCTTTTCTCTTTTGTCCCTTTTTATTATTTGATATAAGCAATGAACAAGGACACCATCATTTGACTTGGTTGAGGGAAGAAGCTCTAGGACAGAAACCAGTTTAGCTACCCTTTGCATGGTGCTTAGAGGTTAAACCCAGGGCCTTACACATACTTTCCAAATTCTCCACCACTGGGCTGTACCCTCAGCCCAATTTTTAATTTTTGCTTGAGTTAGGGTCTCACTAAATTACCCAGGCTGCCTCTTGCCTCAGACCTGTGATCCTCCTGCCTCTGCCTCCTGACTCACTGGGATTACAGGTGTGCGCCATCACACCCAGCCTTAGCTCCCCTTTGTATGTGGAATAACACTGTGTTCTTGAAGGCAAACCCTCAAATACATAAGAGTTGATTTTATTGAAAGGTTTATGGTGCAAGGGGACAAACCCAGGACTTGTGAATGCTAGGCAATGCTCTACCACTGAACTGTACCTACAGCCTTTCTTCCCGTCTTAGTTTTACAAATTCTGCTGTTCAATTGTGGAGTGTCATCTAGTTTACTTCTGTGACTCCTATTAACGAGATCTTTTATATATTTTTGGGCAATTAAGAAATTGATGGGTATCTCTTGCCCTAAGTTTTTCTGGGATATGCTAGTTAGCATTCTAGTAAGGGTACCTTGAGAAGCTTAAGGACTAGTGCTAAGTGGCCTTTTTCCAGTTTGGATTTACATTCTTATGTGCCCACAGGTGACTTTATTCATGTTATTACTTGGAAGCCCATGCCTATTGGTTTATGCACTCTATAGAATGTAGAGGTGCTTTGGCTTAAACAGTAAGGAACAGTAGCTCTGTCTCCCTCTAGACCCTTCTGCATCTGAAGGAGTAAGTCTTGAGTTCCTTTTCCCAGAGTTCAGCTGACTGCTATCCTTGGATGGGAAGTGTCTGCTGTGATACCTGTTAATAGGTATCTTAGTATTACCATTGAAAAGAAACATTAGTTGGCTTACTTTCTTTTGTACCATTTCACAGCCATCTTCCCAGATGGTGATGCTGATTATTATACGTTCATTAAGAGGACCCATAGAATCCAGATGCCATGGTACATACCTATAATGCCAGCTACTTGGGAGGCTGAGGCAGGAGAATCACAAGTTAAAAGACCAGGGACAGCCTGTTATATAACTTAGCAATACCCTATCTCAAAAAAAAATATTTTTTTATGGGGATAAGTGTACAGCTCGGTGGTAGTACACTTGCCTTGTATGCACATGGCCCTAGGTTCAAACCCCTCTTACTGAGGGAAGGAAGGGGGGGAAGAAAACATAGAAAAGGCTTGGCATCCAAAGTGTTCAACTAACTGTAACTGTAATTGTACCTTAGGTCCTGGGTCCAGGTGTATTGTCTGGTGCCATCAGCACTGATCAACATTTATATAACTGCATATGTACAAGCTCTTTTGAATGGTCTTAGCTTTATTTTTTTCATGTCTAGTCTTCACTACAATGCCCTTCCTCCCTGCCATTGAATTTAGTCTATGATAGATCTGGACTTCTTAGATTCTGAAAGTTTGATTTTCAAAAGTGACCCAGAACTCTAGTTCAATCCACAGTATTCAGGGCTGGGTATGTAGCTCAGTGGTAGACTATTTGCCTAGCATGCACATGGCCTTTAGTTCAATCCCCAGCACTACCAAAAAAAAAAAAATAAATAAATAAAACAAAACCAAAAAAACGTAGTATTCAGAAATCTAAGCAAACTGAGCCTCGTCTTAATTTTGGAGGAGGTAAGTCTGGCCTTGGGAGAGGCAAATGCCAGAAATAAAGATATTTTACTTTTGCATCCAGGAAGGGAACTATTTCTTCAAGGAAGGATTGGGATAAAAGAGAGATGGCTTTTTTGTCAAATGATTTACTCCTTCCTAAGATTCTGTCCTCATTAATTTTCTTAAAGCTGCCTGTCAGTTGATTAAAAGCTGCTTCCGCTGCAATTATCTTAAAGTTGACTTCTGAGATGTGGTACAAAGCATGTATCCTCAAAAAGTTCCTTTCTTCAGAACACTGAAGGATTGGGGGAGGGGTTTGGGAGAAGTCAGAGGTGTCTCTAATGTGATTTGTCAGAGGAGGGAGGAGGCAAGATACAAAATTAAAAATAACATTAGAACTGCAGTCAAAGCCATTAGTTTAGGAGAATTTTTCCTTGACAGATTCATACAGCTCTGACAATTTCTTTCCCCCATGTCCTTTTAGTAGAATGGAGTCTACATCGCATTCTGTTCTTTTTACTCAAGAAAATTTTATCACGCCCCTTCCATGGATGTTAAATCAAAACTCTTGAGACTTAGCTTTGAAGCAATATCTTCAGCCTTTACAGATAATAGCCAGAAAAAGGACCAGATCATGGGACAAGTTTCCACCACTACCAGCAGCAAGGCTAGATAGCAGTTTGGAAAATGTCCACTAGACCTAGATCTAAGAGTATTTTTATAACAAAAATAGGAGGAATGAAAGCCAAGTTCAGTGGCACATGCCTGTAATCCCAGCAATTTAGCAGGCAGAGGCAGGAGGGTCCAAGTTCAAGGCCAGAGGTGGCCTATGTAATTTAGGGAAACTGTCTCAAGATAAAAAAAAAAAAAAAAAAAATTAAAAAGGGCTAGGGTGTAGCTCAGTGGAGAATGCTTGCAAAGTATGTGCAAGGCACTGGGTCCAGTGGTACTGGCCCTAGTACCACTGAAAAAAAAAATGGAGGAAAGAAACCATAAGCTGTTTACATTGGACCTACATTGGCTATAGATAAGAGAGGAAGAATTTTGGGGTAGGAGGACAGTCCGTAAGGAGGTAGAATTGTTGCTTCTGGATAGTTGGAGTTAATAGCTTGGGAAGTTTATATGTAAATAGGCGGTATGACCCTGGTGATTGTGTGATGGGATTTTAAGTCAAGGTTTCAGTGTACATTAAGGAATGTGAAAGTCTTTTGTTGTTTTTTTATTAACTCCCCTTAACTCTTCTCCCCTCCACCCTCCTGGATTTTGCATTAAATTTAGGACATCTCAGAATTTTTCTTTTATCAGAGGCCAGGTATTTTGCTGGGTCTGGGAATGCAGCAGAAATTGATGGGCCTGGGCCTGGTCTTGTGGTGCTTCCCTGTTAGATGTCTTTTTCTTGCTACTGCCTTTGGTTTTTTGTTTGTTTAGTTTTGTTTTGGTTGTTTGAGATAGTCTTGGTACATAGCCCTTGCTGGTGTGCAACTTGGCGATCTTCCATCCTTTGCCTCCTGAGTACTGGAAATACACTTTGTGTGTCACTGTGCCCAGCTAGGCCTTGCTTCTTGACTTCCCTTATTGCTTCCATCTACCAAGCCTCCACCATGCATAGCACACGGGAGGTACCCAGCATTTGTTTCATGAATGTGTGCCACATACCTCCCTACACATATCCAACACACGCACGTGCGCATGTACACACACTCACACACATCTCCTATTCACCACTACCATCTGTGTGTTTAAAATATTACTCAATAAGCCATAACTGAACAAAATTACTAATGAAAATCATCACCTACTTTTACAATTCTGTTCAATATCAATAATACGCATTTCTCAGGATCCTAGGCCCAGCACTGAGATATGGTAAGAGGTTCCCAGTAGGTAGTTCAGAAGTGAAAGACGAAGCATTCTGTTTTTTCAAAAATTGGTAAGGAAACCACTTCTTGCATTTGTTCAGCCTGAAAGTATTTAAGCCCGGTCCTGAACAGATCATTTCTTCTTCCAAAAAATATCGATCAAGCTGGGCACTGTGGTACATGCCTGTAATCCCAGTGACTCAGGATGCTGAGGTAGGAGGATTGCAAGTTCAAGGCCACAGGCACCTGAGCAACTTAGTGAGACCCTGTCTCAAAATAAAGGATATAAAAGGGCTGAGGATGCAACTCAATGGTAGAGCATTCGCCTAGCATGCTTGACACCCTGGGCTCAACCCCCTAAATACTGCCAAAAGAAAAAAAAAAGTGGATCAAGCAAAATATATATACAAAGACTAGGTGAATCTCTAGAAGACCTACTTATTAGGCTATTTCCTTTGAGCTTTAGAAAAGCAAGAAAGTTCAAAACTTGTCCTCAGAGATGAGAGAATAGGAGGAAGCCCTTTATTTTCATTTCAGAGAATTCCAGAGGCATGTTGGTATTTCATTTAACATAGAAGTTGATCCCTCAGCTGAAGAAATCTCTGTTCTTTGATCCTCATGGCCAGAAATGGCCTTTGGAACACATCAGGCCAGTTGTCCTTAGAATCTTTTCAAGGGACAAATGAATAAGACTAAGTTACCAGTGCTCAACCAATCATAAGAGGCTGGCTAGAAATGACTTCAAGTCAGCAGATTGTCAGTAGTGACAAAGGGCAACAAGTTGTGAAGAATTAAAAGGAGCTCTTCTGCTTTTCTCTTGGGACAGCTTTGGTTTAGACAAGTGTGATCTAGGCGGATTTGTTACTGCTTCAATCGAATGAAAGGGAAGAATTAGGTGACTTGGTATTCAGATTCTTTTGTGGTTTTTTTTGTTTTTTGGTTTGGGAGGATTTTGTGTGTTTGTTTTTGAGTCTCCCTCTATGTAGGCCAGGCTGAGTTTGAACTTGCAGTCTTCCTGCTTTGGCCACCATACCAGTCTTGGTATTCTGATTCTTGTTTTCAAATAGCTACTTCATCTTATTTTACTTTTTATTTATCTTTTTGGGTGTTTTGTTGCTTTTGTTGTTTTTGTTTTCTTTTTTTTGAGTCAGGGTCTCGCTATGTAGCCCAGGCTGATCTGGAACTCTCAATCCTCCTAGCTCAGCCTCTAGAGTGCTGGGATTATAGGGGTGTACCACCACACCTACCTTCAAATAATCACTTTTAAATTTAGATCTGGCTGGAGATATATTTCAGTGGGAGAGTACTTACCTAGCATTCCTGAGGCCCTGGGCTCAATCCCCAACACCACTTCCCCAACCAAAAAAAAAAAAAAAAAAATGGACCAACATTCTAAACTTCAAATAGAATGTAAGGAAAGCTTGGAAGCCTGGCAGGGTCATGCACACCTGTAATCCCAGCATTTGGAAGGCAAAGGCAGGAAGATTCAGAGTTCTAGAGTCAGCCTGAGCTACATAAAGTGGCTTTGTCTCAAGAAAACAGGGGCTTGTGGCAGCTGGGGTGGGGGGGATAGCTCAATGATTGAGTGTTTACCTAGCATGTGCAAGGCCCTAGTTTCAATCCCCAGCACTAAAAAAGAAAGGGGGTAGGGAG
Organism: Pedetes capensis; assembly: GCA_007922755.1. NCBI lineage: Eukaryota > Metazoa > Chordata > Mammalia > Rodentia > Pedetidae > Pedetes > Pedetes capensis. Next base: position 778 of record VMDO01022871.1, on the reverse strand, counting down.
GAAAGGAAGAAAGAAAGAAAGAAAAGGAAAAGAAAGGACAGGACAAGACAGAGATTGAGAGAGAGAAGGGGAGAAAGAAAGTTAGTTTAAAGTTTGGTATGGTAACACATGTCTATAATCCTAACACTCCAAATGCTGAAGCAGAAAAATCAGGAGTTCCAGGCCAGACTGGGCTACATAGAGAGATGACACTTACTTTTTTTAAAAAAGATGTGTGTGGGGGGGAGACCTAGGGATGAAGAAACTAACATTCATTCATGATGAATCTAACATGAATCTAAGCTGGTCAGCAGTTCAAAGAAAAAAAGGTGACCATAGTGTCCATCTCACTGTCTGCTCTGGAATATGTCCATTTTTCAGCCTGTGACAGGATACATAGCCATCTATTTCCAATGGAAAAGTTAATTATCTCTTGTCATTTGCTTTCCGTTGATTTTTTCCCCCTCTTCCTGGAGAGTTAATCCTCTTGCAGTCACCCTCTCTTGAAACCTTACAGCCTCTCTTATTTTCCATCTTTACCCAGAGTGTGTGTCCCCTCCTCACAGTCCTTTCTTCCTCAAAGCTCCCTTGGCTTACACCTTGTACCTTCTCTCATGTCCCTCCCAGCCTCCATTTCTAGTCACCCCTTTCCTCTAGCCGGTTTCCATTGTCTTAAAGTAAAGGAGATCTGCAAGCTGCACTAAGTCTCTTGCCACCACTGCAAGGTTCCAGCTTCACAGATGATGGCATTCACAGTGTAAACAAAATAACCACAAAGTGTTTCCCTCCATCTTCCCCA
>VMDO01022870.1:0-32717 GCA_007922755.1 Pedetes capensis | reverse complement strand
GGGGATGTGCCTCAACTACGAGGTGCGCGTGTTGTGCTGCCACACACCGGAAGGCTGCCCTACCATGACACCTGTCACTGTTCCCAGCATCTCAAGTGAGAGTGTCACTAGCCCGACCCGGAGCACCTCCCATGTGCAGACGGCCAGCACCACGTCCATCCCTCAAACCAGCACAACCTCAGGGCAGACGAGGACGTCGGTCTCCATGCCCCAGACCAGCTCCACCTCTGTGCACACAGCCAGCTCAGGCCCCATGCGCCAGACCAGCTCCACCTCTGTGCACACGGCCAGTGCATCCTCCATGCCCCAGACCAGCTCCAGCAGCTCATCTTCCATGTCCCCATCCAGCTCCACCTTTGTGCACACAGCCAGCTCAACAACCAAGCAAAAACCCAGCTCAACTTCTGTTCCTATAACCAGCACCACCTCCTCCTCCTCCACGGCCAGCACAAGCCATATGTTTATACCTGGGACAACTTTCTCCTCACCAGTGTCCACACACTGTGTGCCACGGTGCACGTGGACCAAGTGGTTCGACGTGGACTCCCCAGTCCCGGGGCCACTTGGTGGGGACATGGAAACCTACAGCAATATCCTCAGGAGGGGAGAGAGGATCTGCCGCCAGCCAGAGGTGATCACGCGGCTGCAGTGCCGGGCTGAGAACCACCCCGAGGTGGTCGCCGAGCAGCTGGGCCAGGTGGTACATTGTGACCCCGACGTGGGCTTGGTGTGTCGGAACCGCGACCAGCCGGGCACCCTTGGGATGTGCCTCAACTATGAGGTGCGCGTGCTGTGCTGCGAGACTCCGGAAGGCTGCCCCCAGCCGTCTGTGACCTCACCAGCCAAGACCTCATCTCCTCCGTCCTCTCCAGCCCCATCCTTACCTTGGTCCTCCAGGCCTGCCTCACCCTCTGCCCCCACCTGCTTCTGCAACGTGACAGGCAAGCTCTATGCTGCAGGTAAGTGCGTCTCCCCCGTCGAGTCTCCGGGGCCTGGGCATGGTTTTGTTTCTGCAGAAGGCTAGGTTGTTCCTGTGAGGAGCAGAGGTCAAGATCGCCTTAAATGTTTCCCAGTTTTTACCCCGCTTACCTGGGGTATCCCGTGGGGATCTCCTGGGGTCTCCCGCTGGCTGCGGGAGGGGCCTTTGCTCATCACACTCCATGCACATTTGCACACCCCTTTATCTTTCAGGCTCCATCATATACCGACAGAGGGACCTCTCTGGCCACTGTTTTTATGCCCAGTGCAGCCAGGACTGCGAGGTGGTCAGAAGTGTTGACCAGGATTGTCCCTCTGCCATGCCACCCATCACCCACGTTTCGTCTCCTTCCTCATCCACCTCTGCACCTGTCACTAGGACTTCATGCACAAACGTGGTTCCCCCAAGAATGGTAACCTTGCCTCCTGTCCCTGCTGTTGGTCCTGCAGAGTCCTTAGCGTCTTTGTAATTAGGCCACAGATGGAGGGTTTTTTTTTTTTTTTTGGTGGTATTTGGGGCTGAACCCAGGCCTGGGGCCTGCATGCTCTGCAAGTACTGGACCACTGAGCTGTGCCCCCAGCCCAGATTTTTTTTTACTTTTTGAGACAGGGTCTCGCTAAGTTATGCAGACTGCCTCTGGTCTTGAACTTGCGATCCCCCCACCTCCGCCTCCTGAGCTGCTGGGATTACAGGCGTGCGTCACCACGCCCGGCTCAAGATGCAGTTCTTGTGCATATCACTGGCTCCCAGCCAACCATGGGGGTCCTGCCCCCCAAGACTCTGCACGAGTATGTTTGCCTGGCAGTTGGGCACATGGAGCCTGGCTGAGGATAAAGTGGGCAGAGCAGGTGGTGGACTCCATGGAACCAGCGGCACAGGGAGGGCTGGTGACGGAGATGGGCCGGGAGAACTTCTGCACCGTGAGCCACAGTGTGTCCTGGTTGGACCTGGTGCACAGCAGGCCAGGGCAGAGTGGGGCCAGGAGAAGGCTGGGGCTCCAATGGGGGTCATGATGGCACAGTCCTCATCATTCCAATCTGTCACGGGACCCCAAGTGCTGAGGCGTGGGCCCGAGGCCCCGGGGCCAGTCCTACAGCTGCCTTTGGCTTTGCAGAAAGGGGATACTTGGCACATGCCCAACTGCACCCAGGCCACCTGTGAGGGCGACCAGATCATCTCCCTGAGCCCGCGCCAGTGCCCAGAGGTGGAGGTGCCCACCTGTGCCAACGGCTACCCGGCCGTGAAGGTGGCCGACCAGGACGGCTGCTGCCATCACTACCATTGCCAGTGTGAGTGGGGGAGGTGGCACGGCCAGGCGGGCAGGCGGAGGATGGAGTGGGGTGGGCACCAGGAAGGACCTCTGTGACCAAGGCGGGGATGGCGAGCTGCGCTTTGGGCACCGGGGCGTTGAGAGAAGTCCTGCCGGAGCCCCAGAGCCCCTGTGGCTGGCCAGCAGGAGCAGGGAGGGCCTGCTGTCCCTCCGTCTCAGGCCTTGTCATGTGCTCGCTGGGCTGCCTTCAGGGGCCAGCCTCAAGTGTCCTGATGGAGCGCGGGGTCTCACAAGCACCCCTTGTGGAGGCAGCGGGGTAGGGGCGCAAGAGGAGTCGGGGGTGGAGAGGCCTGCGCTGTGAGCTGCCCGGTGCCGACAGGTGTGTGCAGCGGCTGGGGCGACCCCCACTACATCACCTTCGACGGCACCTACTACACCTTCCTGGACAACTGCACCTACGTGCTGGTGCAGCAGATCGTGCCCGTGTTCGGCCACTTCCGCGTGCTCGTGGACAACTACTTCTGTGACCTGGTCGGCAGCGTCTCTTGCCCACAGTCCCTCATCGTTGAGTACCACCAGGACCGCGTGGTGCTGACCCGCAGGCCCGTCGGAGGCGTCATGACCAACCAGGTGGGCGCACGCGTGCTCGGGGGCTGGATGGGAGGCACGGGTGGCGCCCAGCGGCGTGACTTCTCACTGGCTGTGTCCCGTACCCAGATCATCTTCAACAACAAGGTGGTCAGCCCCGGCTTCCAGGAGAATGGCATCGCCGTGTCCCGCGTCGGCATCAAGATGTACGTGACCATCCGGGAGATCGGCGTCCAGGTCATGTTCTCCGGCCTCATCTTCTCGGTGGAGGTGCCCTTCAGCACGTTCTCCAACAACACCGAGGGCCAGTGCGGTGAGCCCTGGCCTTGGCATCGTCCGTGGGGGCAGGGGGACGGGGGGCAGTGTCCGTGGGGGACAGCGTCCTCACAGCACCAGGCCAGGGTGGCCTCCGACTGACACACTGGGGCTGGCACCTGTCTGCCCTGGGGCTTCCTGTGCACTGGGCACAGCCTAGGGAACACGGGGCATGGGGAAGGGACGGCCCGAGGGCCCCGTGGTGCCATGCCCCTGTCTGACTGTTTCCTCTGCAGGCACCTGCACCAACGACCAGAAGGACGAGTGCCGGCTGCCTGGAGGGGCGGTGGCCACCTCCTGCTCCGAGATGGCTGGCCGCTGGAAGGTGACCAACCCCAACCAGCCATTCTGCTATGGGCCTCCCCCAGCACCCACCTCAGCTGTGCCCTCGACTCCACCAACCCAGTGCCCGCCGTCGCCCATCTGCCAGCTGGTCCTGAGCAGGTACGCCTCCGTGTGAGAGAGGGGGCGGCTGCAGCCTTGCTGGCCCCACCTGCCACGGGCTGCTGGGGCCTCAGTTGGGCTCCTGAGGAGGACGAGAGCCGCCCTATGCCAGGCTGAGTGCCACTGCTGAAGGCCACCACAAAGGCCGTGCGGCCACACTGGCCAGCCTCCGAGGTTTTCCGCCCGCTCCCACAGCTGATGCTGGCATATCTTGCTGCCCAGCGCTGGGCAGCATCCAGGCTTGGAAGAACAGGACCCAGGGGGGCGGGGATTGCAGGGGGGAGGTGCCGGCCCACTCCTTGGCACACACAGCTGCAGATGCACGGCCTCGTGGAAGGCAGGCTCACTGGGCACCCACGTTGGGCCCAGGCCTCACCTCCAACAGGGTCCCCCTATGGGGACATCAAGGGTCTGGCAGCCCCCCGTGGTAGAGCTGGCTGGTGGCTGGGGTGGGGCTGGGCAGGAGGACGCCAGCCCCAGCTGTCCCTGCTCGCCCACAGCATCTTCCAGCCATGCCACGCGGTGGTCCCCCCGATGCCGTTCTTCAAAGGCTGCGTCTTTGACCACTGCCACCTGACCGACCCGGAGGTGGTGTGCTCCGGCCTGGAGCTCTACGCCTCCCTCTGCGCGGCACATGGAGTGTGTGTGGACTGGAGGGGATGGACCAACAGCACCTGCCGTGAGTGCCAGCCTGCCCGTGGCCCCATCCTCGGCGGGGAGAGGGCAGAGTGCCAGGCCGAGCCAGTGGGGGCGGGGCGTCAGGGTGGGCGTCCTTGAGGAGGAGGGCTGGTCCCGGCAGAGTGCTGCCTCTGTGGAGGGACAGGAGGGGCCTCTAAGTTGGGGACCCTGTGGCCCCAGGGTGTCAGGGCTGAGCGTGCCGCTGAGGAGCCTGCACTGCTGGCTGTGGCTGGGGTTTGGAGGTGTGGCCTGAGTTGGTGGCTCAGATGTGGCTCCCCTCCCGCAGCGCTCACCTGCCCCTCTGACAAGGTGTACCAGCCCTGTGGCCCATCCAGCACCGCCTACTGCCACGGGAAAGACACCAGTGCCAGCTTGTACGTACCAGCCCCTGCCCCCTGCCAGAGGTCCCCGCGCCCTGAGCCATGCGTAGACCCTGTTCCAAGATCTGGCTCCTCCCACCCGGGGGGACGGGGCCCTGCCAACTGCCTGCTCCCTGCAGGGCCGTCCTGGAGGCCGGGCCCATGACGGAAGGCTGCTTCTGTCCAGACAACACGACACTCTTCAGCACCAAGGACCACGTCTGTGTGTCTGCACACTGCCGCTGTATGTCCTCACGGGCTTGGGGGCCTGCAGAGCCACCCCAGCTCCTTCCCTGAACCCCAACAAAAGGTCTGCCCCATCCCATGGCCGCCCAGGTGACCTGATCTCTCTCCCTACAGTTTGTGTAGGACCCCAAGGGGAGCCAGTGGAGGTGAGTGTGGACCGCGGCCTGCCAGGGCCAAGGACCTGAGGCAGGAGGCTCCAAAACAATGGCCAGGGGGCCGGGGTGAGGCCTCCTCTCGGAGCGGAGGAAGGGCTCTGCCGGCTGTGGGCACTGACCAGCAGGCCTGCCTGGGGCCCTGATGGAAGAGTGAAGGCCTGAGGAGGGGGAGGAGCTGTTCCCCACAATGCCCCTACCCACCGCTGCCCCTGCCTTGTGACCTTCTGCCCCACGAGCTCCACCCTGCACCTTAGAAGCCCCCAGGCCTGCCCCATGGGCCCCTTGGCTTCGCCCGGCCACAGCTACCTGACAGGCCCGGCTCACTCGTCCCTCCCCCCAGCCGGGCCACACGGTCAGCGATGGCTGCCAGGACTGCACGTGTGAGGGGGCCACGCTGACCCTGACGTGCCGCCTGAGGCCCTGCCCACTGCCCGCCCCCTGCCCCCTGTCTGGCTTCGTGATGCTGCCTGTGCCCCCGGAGCCTGGCCAGTGCTGCCCCACGTTCAGCTGTGGTGAGCCCTGGCTGGGGGAAGCTGCTTCACACCTGCAGGGTGGGGGTGAGGGCTTCCCTTGGGGGGCCCGGGCCACTGCTCAGCTGGCGGCTCTGCATGGGAGGCCAACCGGAGGTGGGGGGCGGGACAGCCCCACCCAGGCTCTGCCCACGGCCTGAGTGCCCAGGAAGTCCTGCCTGGGCCTCTCTGGTGACCCCGGGTGTGGGGGTGGGAGCGAGAGCAGAGGGCGCTGAGCCCTGACAGCCGCCCCTGTCTGCAGCCTGCAACTCCAGCTACTGCCCCAAACCCCGGGCCTGTCCCAGGGGCTCCCGTCGGATCGTGACCCACGAGGAGGGGGCCTGCTGTCCAAGCCAGAGCTGCAGTGAGTGTCCTGACCTTTGCGCCAGGCCATGCTGGGCGCTGCAGGCTGGGGAGCTGGGGGCAGGGTTGGCTGGGGGCCACGACCACATGAAGCTACTGTTTGGTCCACACTGGTCATCGTTCTGGGGAACTCCGTAGTGAGCATCATCGGTCACTCATGCCTGGGAGGTGGGCTGGGCAGTCAGGGGCTGAGGGGAGGGATGGGCGGGCCCTGCACTGTGCTGAGCGGCAGGGTCCTAGGGACACTGGGCTGAGTGGCCCAGACGGCTGCTGCCACTTCTGTCCCCAATACGTAATCGGGTGTGTTGGCCGGGCAGGGCCCGATTCCACCCCGAGAGGTCCAGGAGACAGCTGGGCAGGGGCTGACCCTCCGCCTCCACGCCCATGTCGCTCCCCAGGGCCGACCTGCAGCGTGCACTACAAGGACCAGATCATCCGGCAGCAGAACTGCAGCTCCGTGAGGCCCGTGAGCCTCTCCTACTGCCAGGGCAACTGCGGGGAGACCGGATCCATGTACGGGGCCTCTTTGGGGTCCCTGGGGGGAGCTCAGAGATGTGTTTGGCAGTGGAGTGCAGTCGGGTGCACCTGGGGCTCGGGGGTGGTGAGCAGATGGGGGACCAGCAAGGGGGAGGAGGGGGGCTGAGGGCCTCCAGAGGGAACAGCAGTGACCCCTGGAGCGCCTGAGAGTGGGGATAAGGGGGTTCCGACCCCCGCCATGGCCTGGTGTGGGACCAGCACTTCTGCGGGCTGCGACTCTTCTCCCGTTCCCCACTGGGCTCTTGCTGCAGCTGGCTCTGCACGTCCCTGCAGCCCAGGCCTGTGGGCTGAGGGCAGTCACAGAGGGGCATTTACCACAGGGCAGTTGTCGAGTGACGGCTGGTAGCTCGACACTGGCCACCGGGCAAGAGCACGGTGACAGTGCTGTCAGGACCTTGGCACAGTGCTGGCTCACGGACAGACCGATGCTGCGGTCTCTGCTGGGCGCCCGAGGCCGTGCTGAGCAGCTCCGCCCACAGGTACCCCCCGGAGCTCAGCACGGCGGCGCACAGGTGCCGGTGCTGCCAGGAGCTGCAGACCTCGCAGAGGAATGTGACCCTGCGCTGCGCCGACGGCTCCAGCCAGGACTTCAGCTACACCCAGGTGGAGAAGTGTGGCTGCCGGGGCCAGTGGTGCCGCCCACTGGGCGATGGCAGCCACTCGGAGTTGGTGGAGTCCACAGACAGCGAGGAGCAGAGCGAGGAGTCAGAGAGCCAGAGCCTGGAGGAGGCCCTGGCCTCGCCAGCGAACTGAGCGGTGCCCCCAGCCCCTCCCGGACACCCAGAGAACGTCCTTCGCGCCCTCAGATCCTGGCTCCTGAGGCCAGGGGGGGTGTGCTCTTGTCCTGGTGGCTGGAGTCCCACATGCCCTCCACCCACCGCCTCTGCCCTTGGAGGTGGGGGCGGCCCCGGGGCTTCCTGGCCGTTAGTCTGGTCTGCTCCCACGCGAGGATGTCAGCATCACTGAGCAATCTCGCGATCGACGGCCACCTGGATGTGGGGATCAGCTGCCTGGCCTCGTTCCTACCTCAGCCCCAGGCCGTGCCCCTCCTCAGGAGATGGCCAACCTGTTTCGTAAATACACTTGGAGCATTTTGCAATCTGCGGCTCTGTGAACTTTTTGAACTTGTCCCTAAATCTAGCAAGCGGGGATAGGCACCAGCCTCAGGGGACTCGCACTCTGGGCTGGCCGCTGGGGACTGGGCAGGCCTGGGAGGGCCAGCAGGGAGAGGCCTGAGGCCTCCACAGGCTGGGAGGGGAGTGCCCGTCTCCTTGGAGAGGAGGGCAGGCCTTGTCCTGGGTCTGTGACAGTCACACCGCAGTACAGACTCAAAGAAGGATCTGGTCAGAGGACAGGGTAGGACAGGACAGAGAATGGGTGAGAGAGTGAGTGAGTGAGGTAGAAGAGCGAATGGATGATGAGGAAGTGGCGGATGGAGCGCGGAGGGAGGAGTGAGGAAGGGCGGGGAGGCCCCACCCATGCACGACCCAGGCACCAGCCCAGCCTGGGGTGAATGACCTGAGGTCTGGTCGGTGCGTCAGCCCTGCGCGGGGGCATCATCTCCGTGTGCAGAGCTCCTGGCTCCCCGGGAACCAGCACCCTGCGTGGTGTGTGCAGAGGCACTGGTATGTGCACGATAGGCAGTGTGGCTCTCAGCCCAGGGGGCCTCAGACCCTGGGCATAGTGTGGAAGGGCCCTGCGGCCCTGGGACTCCGGTCCCTTCCAGTGACCAGTCCCGCCATCTCCTGAGAGCCACCTTCCTTTTCTGGGGAGGCCGAGGTACGCCCAGTGGCACCTGACCGCAGGCTCAGCGCTGGCCACATGGCAGCAGGGTGCGCTTTGGCCCCCTGCAGTTGCGGGCAGAGGAGCCAGGAGCGGACAGGCTGATCCAGCAGGTCTAGGGAGCACTGGGTGGGGCAGGGAAACCTGTGGCCAGCTTGCGGTCAGCCCTGGGGCCAGCCCAGACCCTACAGGGCCCAGGGAGTCCAGACCTGCCAAGACCAGGAGCAGGGTGGGGAGGAGGGGCTGTGCCCCCAGAGCAGACCTGGACCCCGGCCACCTGCGAGGGGCTGGGCTGGACTCTGACAGGGTGGGTGAGGGGCTGGACAGAGTGGGCCACCGGGGGACAGCCTGGGGCCGAGGATCCCACCCCAGCCTCCCGCTCTGGCTGGTTCCAGAGCCTCTCAGTCCAGGCAGAGGGCCTCAGCCCTGCGGACACTGGGCAGCGGGTGGGAAGCGGCTGGAGTGGGGCAGGGCGTGGGCAGACTTGGTCTAGGTGTCCCTAGGAGAGCAGGAGGGGGCCACAGGCCTCCTGTCCTGGTCCTTGTCTCACCAAGGGAAACAGGCCCAGCGAGGCAGCGTACCGGTGGTCAGCGGGTGGACGCGGGAACGTGGCCCCCTGCCCCTCATCTGAGAGGGTGATTTTCCCAGCCCTGCTCCTGGAGCCCGAGGCCCAGGGCTCCAACCTCAGGCTGCCTTTGTTACCAGAGCCAGGCGGGTCAGGTTGAGCCTGAGGCCAGCAGGGGCAGCACGGCCTGCCATTCCTAGAGCGTGGCTGTGCTCCCCGAGACCGCCACAAGGGGGAGTGTGTGTGGCCTGGCCTGTGCCACCGCTGCTCCTGCCGCGTCAGGGCAGGGCCTGGGAGGGGATTTTGACCTCCTTGGTGGCATGTCCTCAGGGCCCAGCCCAGAAAAGAAGCGAGGTGCTGCCTGGGGCTTTCTCAGGGTGCCCGCCACTGTCTCCGCAGAGGCTCCACTCTGCCAGGGAGGTCTGGGTGCAGCTGGGGGACCCCAGACCCTCCCGTCTGTCAGATCTGCGAGTCAAGGCCTGGGTTGTCCCCCAGTGCCTCACAGTCCCTCCGGCCTGAGGGCCATCTGCAGGCCCTAGGAGGTGAGGGTCACATCTGTGCCTGGGCCCTGCTGGCCGCCTGGGTCTCCAAGAGCTTCTCCCCAGTGGCAGGGTTCACAGCGCGCGCTCATGTGGGGGAGGGGGGCTGGCAAGTCCTGCCGGCCTGGGGACTGAGGGGGCTGGGTTGCCCCGGGGTCCAGGCCCCCAGCTGCCCTGCCTGACTGCACTATCTGAGCACAGAGGCGTGGGCTCAGAGCTGACCTCAGGACGCGTCCGTGATCAGAGGCAGGGCGAGGTCTCTTCCTGGCTGTGCCACTCTGACCCTCCTGTGACGGGCAGGAAGCACAGCCTGGTTGGCTGACCCTGCTGACCTAGCAGCCGCTGCCAGTGCCCTAATCAGTACTGGTGCCCCTGGAGCGGATCAGGTGTCCCCGAGAGCCGCCTCCTTCTCTCAGGGTGGGGTGACACGCAGTGACTAATCCTCCCCCCCCCCCCCCGGGGCACCCGCAGCCTGCAACCCTCTCCCTACTATGTCCCCTCCCTGACTGGAAGCAGGGTGGGTGCGGCGTCAGGAAGTAACTGGATCGCACGTCCCTGGGCGGGAGTGGCCACCCTGTCGACCTGCCCACCCGGCCACCACAGCCCCGGCCAGGTTGTGCAATTCACTGCTTCTGGAAAAGGCCCCAGAGCTGGACGTGGCCCCAAGCCTTGGTGGAGCCACCGGCTCTGCCTGCGGGGGTGGCTCCTTGACCCCTGCTCCTGGGTGGGACGCTGGAGGGGCAGGACGACCTGCCACGCTGAGTGGAGCCGGAAGAGGCTCCGTGGCCCCAGCACTGGCGAGGCCTCGCTGGAGGAGCTGCCTGGGAGGTGCAGATCAAGTCTCCCCTGCTCTGTGTTGAGGCCACGCTAGGAGCAGCATCTGCCAGATGACGGGGACCAAAGGGACATCCAGGGCTGGCAGGCTGGGCTCACAGCCTCCTCCTGACCCACACCCCGCCTCCTCCCCTGGGGTGCCCCACAGGGAAAGCCTGCCTGGTCTGAGGCCAGAGCCCAGGAGCCAGGGTCCCTGTGGTCAGCCTGGGAGGTCAGGGTGGGGACGGACCCTTCAGGGCTTCCACAGACAAATGTGAAGGGCTTTTCTCCATGGGTCCCGGGACGAGGCAACCGAGGGAGGAGACCGCAGCCAGTGTGTGTGGTGCCCACAGCCTGGCCACCGTCTGCCACGTGACTTTCACTCTCACCTGAGAGAAGGCTACTTGGCACCCAAACCCACCTGAGGGGCCACTCCCAGCTCAGCTCCTGAGGCCCCCAGGGGTAGGAGCTGAGTGGGGTCCCAAGCCCCTGGGGACTGGCAGAGGTGTCAAGTGGGGGACGGCCATGGAGTCCTGGAGACAGGTCACAGCTGACCTCCCTGGACGCAAACCCACCCCTCCTCCAAGGCAAACGGCTTGGGGCTCCACGGTGTTCTGGGGCAGCCCCAGCCAGCAGAGGGGCCCCCTGGGCACAGGTCAAGCTCAGAACAACCCAGCCCTGGTCTTCCCCTGTCTCAGTCCCTCCTCCTCCCTAACTCTCTGTGAAGAAAGGTGAGGCCACAGCCTCGGAGGTCCAACCTCCAGGGACTCAGTCTGAGCAGAGATCAGGGAGAGGGGGTATAAATCCCAGGGCACCCACCAAGGCAGTGCGTCCTAACTCAAGCCCCTCTCACACCCCGCACAGAGGAGCCCTGCCCTGTCTCAGGAGCACTTCACTTGGGCAAGGTGGCGGCAGGGGGCCGGGCTGCCCCAGGATCCTCGTGTCTGAGGTGCGGCCCACAGGGCTCTGCTGTGTCTGGACCAGGTCCCTCTCAACCCCCAGTCACCCCTTAGCCTCCAGCCCTACAGGGGTGGGAGACAACGTCCAGTCTCCCCAGCCTTGGTGGGAGGCCTGGCCTGCAGGTCTGTGTCTCCGCTGGCCGTACAGAGGGACAGGCTTCCTCCTGTCTGAGGGCCGCGCCTCATTCTTGGCAGGCAGCTCTGCAGCCTCAGTTCCATGAAAGACGACGGCTCAGCATTTTGCGGAAAACGCGGAGAATTCTCTTCTCGTTGAGTGCAGCTCTGGGAGGCCACCTCACCCCGGTGTGGGCGTCATGGGGTGAACCTGGTGGCCACCTGCCTGAGGCCCCTGCTCCCAGCCCCCTGCCACTGTGGGCTGTGGTGGAACCGGGCCCTGAGCCGGGCTCAGGAAGCCCCTGGCAGCTCTGTGAGACTCGGCCTCTTCTGCAGACGGTCACCAGCAGTCCTCAGGCCACATTCTCGCCTCCAGCAGGCTCTCTGCAGCAGCATGGCGGGCTGGATTTAGAAACTGTTTCTGGAGAGGGGGCTGCTGTGGCTCACTTGTCTATACGTGGGTGCGTGCAGTCCCACACCACAGTCCCTGGCCTCACCCGGGCAGGCCTGGCCCTACGGGAAGGACACTTGGCCGGCCCCACTGTTCTCCCGGACAATAACAAGTTGGTCCTGCTCAGCCCTGGTCCTGAGGGGGCCTGGTGGCAGCTCTGACCCAAGCTCTCCCTGGGCTCAGGGGCCACGGGTGGGCAGCGACTGTGTCCCCTGAGCTAGGGCCTAAGCAGATGCCTGGTGACTGTCTCTTCTGCCCTCCAAACAAATCCTCCCTGCGGCCCTCATTCTTCCTGGTGACTTGGGTGACAGTTCAGCGTTCACTGACCACTGACCTCCGGCAGACCCTGGGGTGGGGACTCACCACTAATGTGCCCACCCCACACCTCTTTCTGAGAATTGGCCACGTGTCCTGAGCGGAGTGGCACATCAAGGACCCGGGTAGGCAGAAGACAGGGACAGGAAGATACCTGGGCGCAAAGGCCAGGGTGGGCAGGTCACACGAAGGACTGGCCTGCAGCCCGGGCTATGCCTCCCCTCTCCAGAGTCAAAGCCAGGACTGAGGTGTGTCCCTTGGACTGGGATGGGGACCCCACGCCCTGTCACCGCAGGGGTGCCACAGCCAGGTGGGGCAGGCTTGGTGGGGAGAGAGGCCCGCAGGGCCTGGGTGTGGGTGTCCGGCCAGTCCTGGTCCGGGTGCCTGTCTTAGCACGGGGCCTCTGGGGAAGGAGGCCTCAGGCCCTCTGTAAACCCTCCGGGTGCCAAGTCAACAGCAGGGTTCCTGGAGGGGGGACCTATTTGTCCACCGACACTTGGCATCACTGGCGAGGACGAGGCCGCCCCACTCCTGTTTGCTCTCTCTTGTCCTGTCTAATCCTCAGCAAACGCGGCAGCTGAGGGCGGCCTCTCACCTTCCCCTCCGCACCCCATCCCTCATTGCACCTGCCCGCTGCTGAGAGCCGCCTCAAGGCCTGGGCCCTGCGTGGACGTGCTGAGGGGATGAGGAGGGGAGCCGGGGCTGGACAGCAAGGCCCAGGCCCAGGCCACGTCATGGACGTGTGGCTTCTCTGTGGCCTGCTCGGGCTGGCTCGGCCCCACCGTGACCCCGCGCCCCTCCTCCGATTCTCCCTCTTCCTCTTGGCTCGGGCGTCATCCGGCCCTGTGTTCACATGCAGGGGAGGCGGCCACAGCCCTCTCTGACTTCCCGCTGGCCCATCTTCAAATCTCGGGCAGTGCGGAGCTTTCTGAGGAGCTTTGTATCTCGATACGACGGGGGGCTTACAGGTAAGCGGCAATAATGGAGCGAGAGCTCCCGCGGGCCTCCGCCCGGCGCACCGTGTGCTTCGCTGTGTGCCCCACTGTGTGCTCTTCTCTGTGTGGCAGTGTTTTTTTTTTTTTTTTCCTGAAGCCTGAAGCATTGTTGTCTAAAAAGCACGCTCCTTTGCCCCATGGAGATAGGTGCGTGTCCCTGGAAATAGGGCAGGGGTCACCTGGAGGAGTTCATGTGCCCCTCACACCGCAGTCCAGACTTGGGTGGCCTCTGCCATGGTAGCCACATCTGTCACAGCTGTTCACTCCTACCTGGGTTGATCCAGGACCTATGTGCATGTCTAGTCCCTTCTCTCCATGACCCGTCCCACGTGTGTCTCTAGTCCCTTCCCTCCGTGACCTGTCCCACGTGTGTCTCTAGTCCCTTCCCTCTGTGACCCATTCCACATGTGTCTCAAGTCCCTTCCCTCCGTGACCTGTCCCACGTGTCTCTAGTCCCTTCCCTCCATGACCCATCCCACATGTGTCTCAAGTCTCTTCCCTCCGTGACCCATTCCACATGTGTCTCAAGTCCCTTCCCTCCGTGACCCATTCCACAGGTCTCTAGTCCCTTCCCTCTGTGAGCTGTCCCACATGGTCTTTAGTCCCTTCCCTCTGTGAGCTGTCCCCAGCCATTCTGTGTCTGAGCCTTGACCGTTTTTAGGCTGTGCTGTGCAGCGTGCCTGACTCTGGAGTACCACGTGTTGCTGGGGCTGTGTCCTGACGGGACATGAGTGTTGTCAAGTCCTTCAGCCCATTGTGCCCAGAAGCCTGTGATGCCATCTGGATGCTCCACCGGTCAGTCCACTTCCACTACATGGCTCAGGGCTTCTCCACTGACAAGTTGCTGTCTCCCTCTGGAAATTAGTAAGTGTCTGGTAAGAGACAGCTGGGGACCATGTAAGTTCTTCCTCCCTCGCCTGCTTGCTGTGAACAACTGCTACCACCCACCAGGATTTTCTGATTCCTTCCACATTTCTTCCTCCTCCCTTGCATTTATTTATTTTTTTTAGTTTTTCATTTACCTCAGTACAGGCTGATGGACTTGTACCTTCAGAATGGTTCTGTGGAAAGATATAAATCAGCCAGCAAAATAGTGGGCTAGAAAGCTCCACACTCCTTTCTCCACAGAAACATCACGGTGGGGAACCCAGACAAGGAGAAATTGCCCAAATCAACTTTGTCAGGGCCCGCCAGCAACCAAGTTCGTGCCCAGCCAGCAGAAACTGTCTTCACAGCAGGGCAGTTCCATGGCAGTTTGGCTCACCTTGGCATCAGCCCCTCCCTGGGGTGCTGGTAGCTTTGGTCTTGAAGCAACTGGTCCTTGTTCCCCATGAAGGCCAGAAAGAGTGGGAAGACAAGGTGTGAAAAGTGTTTGTACACCTGTTCTAACCAGTTGGGCGGATACCTGGAGGACTAATGCAAGTCACCATCTCTGCTGTGCTTAACTTGAAACCAAAGTGGGAAACGTGGCGTGCCCTGCTTGTAACAGCTTCTAGAGGTCAGATGCACAGGGACCTGGGGCAAGAGGTTGTAGCTGGAGACACCCAGTAGACCACATAGGGCCTAGATAAGCTGGGGCGAGTCTCTGGGAAATTAGTGCATCCGTCAGCAACTGCATGTGGGGATTTGAAGAGCTGTCAGCCAGGTGGATCTCAGGTCTCAGGCTGACTCTGCCTCAACCTCCACATCAAAGGACAGCCTCAGTGCGGAGCAAGGGTGTGGATCTGGGGAAGCTCCTGGACTCAAGGAAGCCTGTGTCAGAACATTAGTGGAACGTGAGCTAAAGGGGCAGAGCCTCCAGTGAGCATGCGTGACTAGGAACAGTCTTTGCAAAACTAGTGTGGAAATATCCCAGACAAAGTAGAACACTATCGCCTTCAACAACCAAAAGGAAGGAGAAGAAAAAGTCCATGAGCACTGGAGAAGAACAGGATCTGATTGCCAGAGTCACCATGTTATTACAGTCAAATCAGTGATTTTCAACAACAAAAAAATCACTTAGCTTGTACAGAAATAAGAAAATCGGTCCATTCAAAAGAACAAAATAAACAGACATCATCCTTGAGCAAGTCCAGATGCCAGTTCTACCAGGCAAAGACTCTAAAACATCTGACTTAAGCATGCTCAAAGAGCCCAAGGAAAACACGGACAAAGGATAAAAGGAAGTTGGTAAAATGTTGCACATACAAAGTGAGAGTCTCAGCAAAAAGGTAGAAGCCATTAAAAAAAAAAAGGGGAACCAACCAGAAATTCTGGAGCTAGAAAATATAATAACTGAAATGAAGAGTTCACTAGAAGGGTTTAAGTGCAGATGTGGGCAGGCAGAAGAGCAACTCAGTGAACCTGGACCTAGGGCAATTATAATGACCAAATAAGAGGAGAAGAAAGAAGAAAAGGTTAGAGAAAAGTGAATAGAACCTGTGGGGCTGTGGGACACCACTGAGGGCAACGTATGCATGAAGAGAGTCCCAGAAGAGAAGAGAAGGCGAAGAAAAATTATTCAAGGAAATAGAAGCCAACACCTTCCTAAAAATGATGAGAGATGTGAATCTACAAATCTAGGAAGTTCAACAAATTCCAAGTAGGATAAACTCAAAGAGATCCACACTGAGATACATTATTGTCAAACTGTTGAAGAACAAAAAGAAAGAATCTTGAAAACAAGAGAGAAACGACTTGTCACATTGCAGTGATCCCCGGTAAGACCAGCAGCTGATTTGTCAAGAGAAACCTGAGAAGCCAGGAAGGCAGAGGGTGATATATTTAAAATGTCAAGAACAAAAACCTGACAGTCAAGAATTCTACACCTGGCAAAACTGGCTTTCAAAATTTAGGGAGAAGTTAAGGCTTTCTCAGATAAACAAAAGGTGAGGGGCTCATTGCCAGAAGACATGTCATATAAGAAATGCCAAAGAAAGTCCTCCAGGCTAAAATGAAAGGGCACTAGACAGTAGCTCAAAGCTAGGTGAAGAAATAAATAGCTTCAGTGAAACTAAATATATGGGCAAACAAAAAATCCAGTATTGCTGTAATATCACTTTGTAATTCCACTTTTATTTTCTACAGGCTTTAAAAGACAAATACATTAAAAAATTATATACCAGCATTGTTGTGTACATAAACTTATAAAGATAAAATTTCTGACACCAGTAACATGAAGGGAGGAGATGGATTGAGTTCTTAGGCAATAGAAGCTAAGATGGTATTGATTCAAATTAGACTGCTATATGTTTAGGGTGTTATATTTAACTACAAAGAAAATATCTATAGAATACACACAACAGGAAATGGGAAGGGAGTCAAAATTTGTCATGTCAAAAATTCAACTAAATACAAAAGAAAACTGTGGTGGAGAGAAATGAGGAACAGAGAGATTAGAAGACATACAAAACCCACAGCAGATGGCAGAGGCAAGTCCATCCTGTGAAAGATAAAAACGAAGAATCTTGAAAACAACAAGAGAGAAATGACTTGTCACTTTCAAGGGATCCTCAATAGGATTGGTGCTGTTGTTAGGCACCATAGAGTCACGTCTGACTCAGCGTGACCCTAAGTACAACAGAATGAAACACTCCTCGACACTGTGCCATGCCTGGCACCATGACAGGGCTTCTCTGCTATTCATAGGGTTGTCTTTTGGGATTGTTTCAGGAGTGGGTTGTCAGTCTTTCTCCTGTTTTTGCAGTGCTGGGGGTTGAGCTCAGGGCAGAGTATTTATCATCAGAAACCTAGGAGACCAGAAAAGCACCTTTAATGGTAATTATTTTAAATTAAATTTAATTTTTATTCATTTATTTATTTTTGTGGTACTTGGGAATTGAACCCAGGGCCTTGCACATACCTTGCAAGTGCTCTACCATTGGGCTGCACCCCCAGCCCATTTTTTTTTTATTTTGAGACAGAGTCTCACTGAGTTACACAAGCTGCCTCTGACCTCAAACTCACCATCTTCCTTCCTCCACCTCCTGAGTCACTGGGATACAGGTATGAGCTACTGTGCCCTGTGGTAAATATTTTATTTTTTATTTGAATTTATTTATTTGTACTTAGGAGTTGAACCCAGGGCCTCACAAATACTTTGCAAGTATGCCACCACTTGGCTGTATCCCCAGCCCATTTAAATTTTTTTATTTTGAGACAGGATCTCGCTAAATTATGCAGGCTGCCTCTGGCCTCAAACTTGCAATTCTCCTGCCCAGCCTCCCAAGTTGCTGGGATTAGAGGCATACGCCACCACTCATGGTTTTTGACCGTAATTACTTTAAATGCAGGTGGATTTAACCTCTCCACTGAATGTACAGAGATGGAGAGAATTGATTAAAAACCCCATGATCAAACCATACATAAAGGGAGACATGAAGGAGTCTTCAGAACTAAAGACACAAAGAGGTTGCAAGTGGCAGGATGGAAGAGGTACTCCATGCTAATCACAACCAAAGGAGAGCTGAGATGGCTGTATTATCAGAAGACATATTTACACAACAAATATTTACAACAGACAAGACATTACAAATTGACAAAAGAGTCGATTCAACAGAAAATATAACAACTGCAAATATATATGCACCAAACAATAGTGCTCCAAAGTAGATGAAGGAAACATTAACAGAATGAAGGGAAAGATGGAAAGTTCTACAATGGTAGCAGGAGACTTCAATACCACACTCCCAGGAACAGACAGAACAATGAGACAGAGGATCAATTGGCAGAGAACTTGAACGACACTGGAAACCATGTAGACCACCTGGGCACAGGCAGAACCCTTCATCCAACAACAGCAGAACCACATGTTTTTCTTAAGCACATGTGAGACATTCTCCAGGGTGACCTACCCTGGAGATACCTTAACTTTGGATATTAGGATCCAAAAAATAGCATTAATAAATTTTACAAGTTTGAAATCATGCAAAGGGTGTTTTCCAACTACAAAGGAATGGGGGCACAAGTCCTGTAATAGAAGGAAAATTAAAATTAAGAAATATGTGGAAATTAAATACTACACCTTTAAGTGTTTAGTGTGTCAAAGAGGAAATAAGGGAAAGTAGGTCATACCTAAAGCTGAATGGAAACAGAAACACAACATACCAAAGTTTATGGGATTCACAAAGGCACGAGTAAGCAGGAAATTTATAGTTGCGGATGTCAACACTGGAAGAGAGGAAGGACCTTAGAACATCAACCTGACTGTCTGCCTGAAGGAACTAGAGAAAGACGAGAGCCCAGCCCACCAGGAATCAAAACCTTCACGAAGAAGTAAACTCTTCTGAAATAAAGAAGAAGAAGCCCTTCACAATTCATTTTATGAAGCCAGGGTCACTCTGACACTGAAGCCCAACAAAGACACTATGGGAAAAGAAAACTAAGACCAACATCCATTATAAATTTTGATGCAAAGATGACCAACAAAATACTAGCAAATTGAATCCAGCAGCATTTACAAAGGATTATATACTCTGACCAAGGGCTTCTACTCCTAGGAGGCAAGGATGGTTCAAGAAATGAAAATCAGTCAAAGAAATATGCCACATCAATACAATGAAGGAAAAAACCCCATGGTGATCATTTCAACTGATGCAGAAAAAGCGTTTGCCAAAATTCAACACCTTTTCATGATTAAAAAAAGTCCCTCAGCAAGCTAGAAATTGGAAATTACTCAACATAATAAAGACCATATACGAAAAATCCACACCTAAACTCACACTCAGTGGTGAAAGACTGAAAGATTTTCCTCCCAGATCAGAATCAAACAAGGACATTCACATTTATTACGTTTCTTCAGTATAGTGTTTCATGTTCCAGCCAGAGCCAAAAGGCAAGAGAAATAGAAGTCACCAAAATTGGAAGGGAAGAAGGAAAACTACTCTGTTCACAGATGTTTTAATAAGCAGACACCCTAAAAATTCCACCAAAGAACTGTTTGAACTGATAAAAACTTTCAGCAATTTGCTAAAGATTATCAAGGAACAATTAGAAAACAAAATTAAGAAAAAATCATTTATATGGCATCAAAAAAAATACAAAGTATAGGAATAAGTTTAACCAAGGAGGCGATAGATGTGTGTACTGAAAACTACAAAACATGAGTGAAAAAAAATATAAAGTGGGAAAACATCCTGTGTTTGTGGATTTCAAGACTGGAGAAAGAAGAGAGAATATTGATATGGTGATAATACTACCCCAAAGGACCTACAGGTACCATGTGTCCCTTGTCAAAATTGCAATGGTGTCTTTTTGGACAAGTAGAAAAATGCCAATTCATATGGAAACTCAAAGGACCTTGATTAGTCAAAGTAACTTGTGAAAGAAGAACCATGTTGGAGGACTCACACTTTCTGATTTCAAAGCTTAGTACAGTGCTACAGTAATCAACACAGTGTGGTATCAGCACGAAGACAGGCGTGTGGGCCAAGGCACTGGAGCAGAGGGCCAGCAGCACTCACGGACACAGCCAGCTGGCTTTTGAGGTACATGCCAAGAACACTTGGTGTTTTTAACAAACAGTGCTGGGAAAACTGATCTGCAAATGCACAAGGGTAAAGTTGGACCCATATCTGTGCCAACTGAATAAATGAGCTCAATCTAGACTAAGGCACACGTTAGAACTAAAACTACTAAATGCTTAAAGGAGAATCTTTGTATCATCGAATTTTGTGATGATGTATTGACGCAACAGCAAAAAGAAACGGAAAAGCTGGACTTGATCAAAATTAAAACTTTTGTGAACCAATGAGAGCAAAAAGACAAATATAAGTAGGAGAAAATCTTTGTCAATCACATATCTGATAAGGGGTCAACGTCTGGACTAAGTAAAGAACTAAAGAACTGAAAACAACAATAAAAACAAACAACAAAATAAAACAAAAAATCCAACTTAATAGTAGGCAAAAGACACGAATGGACATTTTCTCAAAGAAGGGCAATGAGCACATGAATGGATGGTCAATGCCCTGGTCATTGTCGTTGCTCTTAGGTGCTGTGGAGTTGGGTCCAGCTCATAGCTACCCTATGTACAACATAGGAAACACTCCCCGATGCTGTGCCATGCCTGGCACTATGCCAGTGCTTCTCTGCTGTTCATAGGGTTTTTAGTGGCTGATTACTTCAAGAGTGGGCTGCCACATCCTCCTATTTTTGCAGAGCACAGAGCAGCACTCTACCAACTGAGCTAAACCCCAGCCCACACTGTTCATCAGAGCAATGCAAATCAAAAGTATAGGGCGATATCTCCTTATACTCACTAGGATTGTTGTTGTTTTTAGGTACTGTTGAGTCGGTATCTGACTCATTCGACCCTGCGTACAACAGGTGAAACACTACAGTCAGTGCTTCTCTGCTGTTCATAGGGTTTTCAATGGCAGATCAATTTTTGGGAGTGGGTTGCCAGGTCCGTCTCCCAAGCCTACAGCACCAGGTGTTCCCAGGTGGTCTCCCATCCAAGTACTAACCAGGCCTGACCCCGCTTAGCTACCGAGATCTGATGGGATTGGATGCCACAGGGCTACGGCTGTAGGCACCCACTAGGACAGGTATTATTATTTTAAAAATGGAAAATAGCTGGACATGGTGATCCACATAGACTCCAGAGGCTGAGGCAGGAGGATGGCAAGTTCAAAGCTAGAGGCAGTCTGTGTAACTTGGCGAGACCCTGTCTCCAAATAAAAAAATAAACAAGGGGCTGGGGGTGCAGCCTGGTGGTAGAGCACTTGCAAAGTATGTGCAAGGCTCTGGGTTCAACCCTCCAGTACCACAAAATTAATTAACTAAAAAAATTAAAAAGTAGAACTCCGCAAGGGTTGGTGAAGACAGGGAGACTGGACCCCTCACGCACTGCTGGTGGGACTGTGAGACGGTGCAGCTGCTATGGGAAACAGTCTGGCAGTTCTTCCCAAAGGTAAACAGAGCGGCCATATAAAACCTCCCCGTGGTCCGGTAATCCCACGCCTTGCCATTCACCTGCGGAAGCGGGGTTAGCGGCTCAGATACTCGAACATCAGAGTCCACGGCCTCACCGCCCACAGCAGCCCAGAGGGAAGGTAGCCTGGTGCCCATCCACAGAGGAGCAAGACGTGGCCCACCCACGCAGTGGGATATTCTTCAGCTGGAAAACCAGGCGATTCTGACATGCCACGGTGTGGGTGGACTTTCAGGACACCGTGTGCAATGAAGTGAGCCAGTCACACGGACACGCACTGCGTGATCTCACTCGCGTGCGGTCCCCAGAGTTGTCAGAATCACAGAGACAGAAGGTGGGATGGGGGTGCCAGGGCAGGGGAGCCAGTGTGAATGGGGACAGAGCGTCAGTGTGGGACGTGGGTGTCTGTGCAGTGTCACGAACGTGCTTCGTGCCCCTGCGCTGTGTGCCGAAACACGGCTGAGGTGGGGATTTTTGTTACACACATTTTACCAGAATTAAAACAAAATGTCTGATTGTTTTCCTGCACCAGTCAATGCCCTGCCTCCCCCAAACTCGAGGCAAAACCGGACCCCTCCCTCATCTGGCCAGGCCCCATCGTGTGTGCCCCTGGCCCCAGTCCCGTCCCAGCCTCTCCAGTGCCTTGGGCCCCTCCCAAGCCCAGGCCGTGCCTCCCCCGGGGTCTCCACACCACTGTTCCCTCCCCAGTGTTGCCGTTCCCTGGGCTGCAGAGGGCCACCCGGTCACCCTGCCCACTCCCCACAGAGGGGTTCCTGGCATTGGCTCCTGGGAGGCCTCATTGCTGCCCCAAGGGCCACGCTGTTGGTTTTGAAGGGCAGAACCTCATTCTCCTGGCCAAGCCCCTGCCTCGGGCAGTGCAGTGGGCTCCAGAGTTAGCAAGAGGGGACAGTGAGAGGCAGAAAGAGGCAGAGGGATGTGGGTGAAGACCAGAAAAAGGTGGGAGACCAGGGTGGGGGAGGCGCAATCAAAGTCCTTGGTCCCCAAGGGCAAGGCTGCCTGGGGGAGGGTCTCCCTGCTCTTGCAGCCAGCGTATGGGGTTGGGGGAGGGGCAGAGCCCTTTTCACAGCAGGGGAAGCTCAGGGTCCAGAAGGTCAAGTGTGGGGTGACCCGCCCACCCCAACAGCTTCACTGCCTGCCTGGCCATGGCCCCGCTCAGCAAACGCTGTGCATGGACAGGCTGGGGGTCGAGAGCCACTGTGACCCACTGGGTCCTCTGCCTGCTTCTGGACACGAGGTGCGAGTGGGGCCTGGCTCCCGCGGGAAACCTCGCTGAGTGTGTTGAGGGTGGAGTGGCCCGGGCATCCCGCCTGAGGCCCCTGGTCCTGGTGGGTGAGCCCAGTGTGGCCGAGGGGGAATTTTTGTCCACAAGGGACCATGCCCCACCCTGGGCTCTGCGTGGACTCTTTGTCCTGCTGGCCCTGGACTCAGAGGCCACCATGAGGGTCAGGGATCTGCCCCAGGCTGGGCCAGGCTCAACAACGAAAGCCACAGGGCAGGTTCCTGGCATGGCCAAGGTGGGAGCCCCGCCATGCCCCTGGAGGCTGGCGGCCGGCCCCTCCCAGCGGGAACAGCCGTGACCTGTCCCTGCTTCCAGCTCCTTCAACTGTGAAGAGGTAAACTGCCTGGCAGGCTGAGCAAACAGCTGGCTGCGGCCACATCCGGGAAGTCTCCACAGCTGCTGCCCGCTCAGGCCAGGCAGCCACCTCCCAGTCTGTGGGACGGTGCCCAGCACCAGGATGGGGGCAGGACCTGAGTGGGAGCAGCAGCTGCCCCTGCTCATCCCCGGTGTCTGCTGAGTGCCCCGAGCGCAGGCTGGGAGCGTGTGGCTGGGCCAGCCCTTCTGGGTGGGGGTGGGGAGGAGACACCAGACACCGACCCCATGGGCAGGTGGGGAGGGAGTAAGGGAGGGGGCTGCTGCCAGCCATGCAGGCTGTGGCGCATGCCCACCCTGACTCAGGGTGAGGTGCCACAGCATTGTTGAGCTCTGACTATGACCAGCCCATGAGTAGGCAGGAAGGCCAAGGAAAGTGGTGCTTGTGGGGGCCTGGGCACAGCCACAGTCTGCGATCACAGCCCACCAGGCAGGGCGCAGCTCACCCTCCAGACTGTCCACTCAGCCCCTCCAGTGCCACTGTTTGGCAATAGGTTGGCCGTGGAGGAGAACTCGGGAGACCTGGGATTGTCCAACTTTGGGAAAAACGGAGTCAGGGAGGAGCCGGCAGGCGGCACAGAGAGCCCTGGACCACACCAGTCCCCCATGATGGAGCACCGGGCACCCGCTGCACGCTGGCTCCACATGGGCACGCAGCATGAAAGGAACCGCCAACCACGGTGAAAGCCAGGTCCCGGCCTGGTCACCAGCCCTGGTGCATGGAGGGCCGTCTATGAGACCATCAGCCATGCCAGGGTCAGCAAAATGTGCCAAAAGTCTTCTGCAGTTATCATGGCAGTAAGATGCTCACGACGTGTTTCCACCCTGAGCACGTTCCAGGATGGAGCACATTCTTAGGGCTGCGTGGCCCCCGCCCTGCCCGCCACAGAACGTCCTCACCCTCCCAAGCTGAAACTCTGTCTCATTAAACACCGACCCCTCCTCGCTCCCCGCCCCGGCACCTCATCCTACTTTCTGCGTCTGTGCATCTGACCCCTTGAGGGAGTGCCCACGAGTGGAAGCACCCAGTGTCCGTGCCGTTGTGACTGGCGTGAGGGAACTCAGTGTGGTGACTTCATGGCCCATCCAAGTCGTAGTGTGTGTCGGAATTTCCTCCCTTTTAAAGTTCCATGGGGCTGGGATTTAGCTCAGTTGGTAGAGCGCTGCGCTGCAGTCTCTGAGGTCCCGAGTTCAATTCCCAGCACCGCAAAAATGGGAGAAGGGCCTGGCAATCCACTCCCAAGGCAATCCCGAAACAGTCAGCCATTGAAAACCCTATGAGGGTCGCTATGAGTCGGATACCGACTCGACGACACCTAACAACAACAACAAAGTTCCATGATATCCCACCATGGGGCTGGACCACAGGGTGCTCACCCACCCATCCATCCGCTGGTGGACACCTGAGTAGCCTCTGTGTGTTGGGGACTGTGGGTGGTGCACGGGCATGCAGAGTTTGAGCCCTGGATTTCCATTCCTCTGGGCATTTACCTTGCAGTGGAATTGCTGGGTCATATGGCAATTCTGTTTTTAGCTTTGGAGGAAACACCAGGCTTCGTTCCCGGGCAGTGGAGCCATTTACATCCCCACTGATGGCACGTGGGGCTCCAACCTCTGCACACCCTCACTAGCACCTGCTGTTTTATGTAGGGCTGGCTGGCTTTCTCTTTCTTTCTTTTTCTTTCTTTCTTTCTTTCTTTCTTTCTTTCTTTCTTTCTTTCTTTCTTCTCTCTCTCTCTCTCTCTCTCTCTCTCACTCTCTCTCTCTCTCCCCCCCTCTCTCTTTTTAATATGACAGTGGAAGTTCAAAAGCTTTTAGGATGGCTTTTCCTTTTTCTCATGCAATTCCACACCTACGAATTCACCTGCATAGGACAAGTGCGTGGCAGCTGGAGCTGGGCTCCCCGTGAGATCAAATTTTATGGCAAACGGAACAAATCCAGAAGCCACCCAAACACGCCCACAGCTGCAGCACCTGGGGGCCACCGAGGGAGCCTTCTCAGATGCAGTCAGGTCCCACGGGGCGCTGCCAGCACTCGGGCCGGTGTTGCCGTAAGCGCGAGGATGGAAACGTCTCGCGAGCACACCAGGCAGGAAAGGGTACCAAGTCCTGGGGCCACCTGCTCTGCCGGCGCCGCGCAGAGACGATGATTCTGCAGCCTGTCTCTGCTGAGAGGAAGGGCTCCCCTGGCTTGCCCAGCACAGTCGGGAGAGCTGGGCCCTTGGGGCTCCCGCGAGGGGTGGGCAGTGCCATCAGGAGGCCCCCGGGGTCCTCTAGCGCCTCCCCCTTCAGCACCACCCCGAACGCTGCCTGCACACCACGGTGCAGGTGTGGGGCCCTGGGGGTGAGACTAGCTCCTTTGCCCCTGCCCAGGGTTAGTAACCTGGCCTTGGAAGGGAGGTGGAGGCCGATAGGGTGCCTGACTGGGAGCTTCCGGCCTGCTTTGGCCAGGGCTGGTGTTTTGCCTCAGTTTCCCCATGGGCTTGAACCTTACAACACAGAGGAGCCCCCAGACCTCCTCGAGTCCGTGAGGGGCTCTGGTCAGCTCCCCTGGGGTCTCCCGGCATAAGACCTCACTGCAGGCCCCCAGGAGCCACAGAGTGGTACCCTTCCCTGACGTGGCCAAGGAAGACGCCCGCGCTGAGCAGACGCCCAGCCCTCGGCTTGCTCAGCTGAATGATGACCTCGAGGAGAGTCCGTCCTTGGAGACCCGATGCTGAGCCCCTGCGGTCAGCTCCTCAGGGCCCATGCGGGCCGAGGTTTCCACACTTTTCTCTCCATTCTCACCAGGCCAAGCTCCCAGGAGGAGTGGACAGGGACAGACGGGCTGGCCACTGTCCCCGAGGGCCAGGCTTTGTGTCCAGAGTGCCAGCTCCCCCCGAGGCCGGGTGCCGCCTTCCCACTCCCTCTCGGTTCTCAGAAGCTGCAGGGGGTGGGGGCCCTGCATCTAGTGCCCCGGAGGCACAAATCCTTCCTCCTTCAGGCCTCTCTCCTGGGGCGGCCCCTCCCCAAGAGCAAACACACGTGGCTGCCCAGGGAGTGAGCAGCACCCTGCGTGGCCTAGGAGCCGGGCACGGGGCCAAGGCCTTCCGCTACATAAGCCCAGGCCCCCAGGCCGCCAGCGCCTGGCCCCACTCCCTCCACGCCCGCCCACCCACCTCCTGTGCCACCCGTAGGATGGGTGCCAAGAGCGGGAGCTGGGCTCTGGTCTGGGCCCTTACAGCTCTGCTTGCGGTTCGGTCCACAGGTAAGGCGGAGCCCCCTCGCTTGTCCAGGCCGTTTGCCCGGTGGGACCACCGGCTGGGCCTCCTGCTGCTGAGATGGACCAGCGGATCCTGCTGCTGCCTCCAGGGGTCCTGGACTCCACAGGCCCCGGCCTCACAGGGCCCTGGGTTTTCAGCTCAGGCCCCACACTCAGGCCGACGGTGTCGGGAGCCCGGAGGCCTGCTTGGATGGGGTGTTGGGAAGAAGCCGGGTCCCCCAGCTTTAGAGTAAGGCTGCTGGGGAAACCCCCAGGAAGGCCTTGACCCTGGGATCCAGGGCCGGGATGAATGAGGACCACGGACAGGGCCTCGGAGTGGGGTGAGCAGGGAGCAGCCCCATGGGGCCCTGCCCAGGACCCCGTCTGCCCCTCCCTGCTGGGGTCACAGCCTACAAGGCGGCCCCTGCGGGATGGGGCCTCCCCAGGGAGGTGATGCTCCCTCTAGGTAATGGCACTGGGCTAGGAAAGACGGCTAATGTGCCCAGAGCTGCAGCCGGAGCCCAAGGCTGACTCCCGTGGACACCTCGCAGCTGTGTGGCCCTTGTCAGATGAGCCGTCTTCCCCGAGTGCTCCTGGGAAACCCACGGCCTGATGCTGACCCTCAACAGGCCGAGACGGCCCCAGGAGCAGCCAGCCCAACAGGCCTGGCGGGGAGCCCCGGCCACCGGAGGCCACTGCCTCCCCAGCTCCACTGCCACCTTTGGGGCCTGGGGAGGGGAGGCCACCTGGAGGCGTCTTCACTGAGAAGGGGCAGCAGGGGAGGTGGTCTCCCTGGGTCCCTGGCACGGGGCCCTGCCTGCTGCCAGGGCTGGTGCTGGCTTGTGCTGAGCTGCGTCCCTCACATCCAGGCTCTCCCTGTGCCCTGCGCCCGTCCACTGGGGCTGGCTAGGGCTGCCCAGGGAGTGGTCAGCCCACCTTGCGCTTTGCCCACTTGGGTTTTGGGACAAACCACGCACTTGGGCGGGAGTGTGCTTCTGTCACAGCCGTGACTGGGGGAGAGGCTGGACATCTGCAGAGGGCTTCACGCTTCGCCTAGGCTGTGCTGGGCTCATGGTGGGGCTGGTCATCCGTGGAGACCGAGGAGGGCTGGTGCCAAGCAGGGGCTCTGGAGAGGCGGGCTCTGTGACCTGCACCATTGGGATCCCGGGATCTTCTTCCCAGGGGCTGGGCCCAGCAGATGGCAGCGGCCAGGCCAAGCAGATGCTTCTGGGGCCATTGTGGGCCTGGGTCCAGGGGCAGAGGGTATGGCTGTGCTTCTGGGAAACACAGTCAAGCTGGGCCCTTGAGAGGAAAGGCTAAGGCCTAGGTCAGGCTCTGCGGTGAACAAATGTCCGCAGGACACAGCTGAGAGGCCAAACATGAAGCTGAGCTGTGGTGGTGCTGAAGTGAGCGGCCAGCCGTGTCTGGGCCTGAGCTCTAGGCGTGGGGGACGTGGTCCCACCCAAAGCAGCTGGTCCCAGCCGTCGGGACCTCGGGGCCTGAGTGGTGGGGGTTGAAGCGGCCTCTTCTTGGCCATAGCCGTCTGGCTGTGGGCAGCCTGGGCTACCTCTCACTGTCATCCGTTACCAAGAGCCAAACGCCTCTTGCTGCCCTGCCCTGACTCACGCTTCCAGTCTGGAGCTGTTTTTGGTCTTAGGTTTCTGCTAAGTCATGCTGGAGACCTCTAACGGTGTCCTCCCCAACAAAGCTGGTCTTTGTCCTCCAAGGGACCTGAGGGATAGGCTGCCCGCCTCCCTGGACGGCTGCTGTTCTGGGACCAATGATGTTTCCTGATTCCATTTTCCTCCTTGAGCCGGCAGGGGCACCTGCTTGTCACTCACACCATGAGGTGCCACCCTGCAGGTGCAGACGTGAAGGGCAGGGGTCACTGCTGGGGACAGGTCTGGCCTGAGGATGCCTGGCTTCCGTGGTGGTGAGGGGTGGGGAGGCACCGCAGCGGACATGGCTGAGATCGCCGTGTCTTGTTCTGTCAGAGTTCCTGGGGATGACAGGAGACCTGGCCTTGGCCACAGCCTATCCACGCACCTCAAAAGAGCGTGGTGGCCATGGCCCCGTGGCTGATGTGTGGCTTCTCATGGACCCCCACCCCTTTCCCTGCAGAGACCCAGGGCCATGCTGAGCCAGCCTCAGGGAATGCAGAAGCTACCGCGGGCAGTCAGAGGGCGGACAGGGGTACGTGGCACAGGCTCTGGGCGGGGGTTTCCTGACCAGGAACAGGGACCAAGCACAGAAGGACACGGGCACTTGGGGGGCCTGCCACACAGCCACATATCCCACGGAGCATGCTCCAGGTCCCTCCTGCCTGGATGCACAGCCAGGAGCCGGGGCCAGGGGCCAGGGGGCCCAGAGAAGACAGAGGGGCAACGCAGAGAGGCTCGGCTACCCCCACAGAGTCACAACACATGGCATAGGCAGCCAGGAACTCCCCGGGCAGACAGGGACGAATGTCCAGTGGGGACCAAGAATGAATGAGATGGTTCTGCAGCTGGGACGGGCCTGTTAGTCCTAGGCTACCTGATGTTCCCAGAATGGGCACCCAAGAGGGAAAGGGACCCCAGAAGGTCGTCCCCAGCCCCGTCTCCGGGGTGACCTGGCCCTCTGCCTGCAGCCAGCCCCACGTCCTCGTCTTCCCGGCACGTGACCTTCATTCCACCCATCATGCTCTTCCCCAGCAGCAGCCGTAAGTGGACAGCACCTACTTCTGGCCAGGCTGGGGGGCGGGGTCATAGGCCAGGGTGAAGCAGGCACAGTGTGGGGCTCCCAGGCAGCCCTGGGCAGGGCCTGATCCTTCCTCATGGACAGCCGCTGGCTGCCCTGCAGGGGTGGGGGCGGGGAGGCCAGGCAGGCCCAGCGAACATGCAGAGGACGGTCGCCAGCTTCCCCAGAGGCTGCCCAGCGGTGGTGTCCACTGGTGGCCCCCTTCCGTGGCTCCCCACAGCCCTGAACCCCGCACACCAGGGGTGGGTGTGCAGCACCTGGGGCGACTTCCACTACAAGACCTTCGATGGCGACGTCTTCCGCTTCCCCGGCCTCTGCAACTACGTGTTCTCCTCGCACTGCGGCGCCGCCTACGAGGACTTCAACATCCAGCTGCGCCGTGGCCTCGCGGGGACCAGGCCCTCCATCACCCACGTGGTCCTCAAGGCCCAGGGGCTGGTGCTGGAGCTGCGGAACAGCTCCGTCCTCATCAATGGGCAGCGGTGAGCTGGGCCCTGGGAGGGGTGTGGTCCATCCTCGGCCTTCTGCGCTCCGCTGTCCCCACCACGAGACACTTGGGTCAGGTCAGGACCAGAGCTGGCCGAGGGCACAGGGCCCCCACGTCCACCGAGGGACGCCCTGAACTCTCTTCCCAGGGAGGAGCTTCCTTACAGCCGTGCAGGCCTCCTGGTGGAGCAGAGCAGCGACTACGTGAAGGTCACCATCCGGCTGGTCCTCAGCTTCCTGTGGAACGGGGAGGACAGCGCCCTGGTGAGGCCAACCACGGCAGACACCAGAGCGCCCGAGGAGGCAGCCCCCGGCACCAGGACCCCAGCCCCCATCCCAGGCCCACATCCCCCAGAGCCCCCCGGCTGGGCAGAGGGAGGGCTAGGGCATTGGGGGAACCTGTCTGGCCCCTTGGTGTGGGCATGGTGAGGGGACCTTTTAGGCAGACCCTGGAGCCGGGGGAGAGGCCCTGAGCTGTCGCTGCCCCTGCCCCACCCTGCAGCTGGAGCTGGATCCCAAGTACGCCAACCAGACCTGCGGGCTGTGTGGGGATTTCAACGGGCTCCCAGGGGTCAATGAGTTCTACGCCCACAGTGAGTGCTGCCTGCTCCGGCACCAGGGGCCCCGGTGAGCCTGTCCAGCAAGGGCGGCACAGTCCCAGGAAGGCTGGGAATGGCAGATGGCCCAGGGGCACGGGGCCAGCAGGGGGGCTGGGAGGGGAGGGACACTCTTGCAGGGCCATGGAGTCCTAGGCATGGCTCCAGGTCCCCTGGCAGCCACCTCCGGAGCCCATCCTCCTGCGGTCCCTAGAGCCCCAGCACATTCTCTCCGCAGACTCCAGGCTGACCCCTCTCCAGTTTGGGAACCTGCAGAAGTTGGACGGCCCCACAGAGCAGTGCCAGGACCCCTTGCCCTTGCCGGCCCACAACTGCACAGATGAGGTGAGCGCCTTCAGCAAGGCCACAGCCCCCCGGGGCACGGGGCAGCGGGAGACTGTGGCAGCTGGTGCAGGACCACGGGGCAGCTGGGCTGATAGCCAAGGAACATCCTCAGGTGACCGGACGGGGAGGGCCTGCCAGCCCCTGCACGGCCAAGGAATTGCCTCTGTGCCCTGGGAGGCTGCTCTCTGGGCCCATGGGAGGCTGGGTCTGGCCACTTCCCCTCCGAGGGACGGGACAGGTGTGGGAGTGAGGCGCACCCCCTGTGCCTGCCCCTCACCCACCCAGATGCACACGCTGAGAGTGCAGGCCATGGCCACAGGAGCCTGTGGGCCTTGGGCTGCATGTGCGCCCATCTGCGGAGCACACACCCACACAGCCTGGCCAAAGCAACCCCAGGGAGCCAGGAGAAAGCCCCTCCTGGGAGCAGGGAGGGCCCCTACTTTGGATATGGCCTGGAAGCTCCAGGACCTCTGAAACCAACCCTGAGCCATGACTCATGAAGTCAATGAGAATGTTGGCAACCCTGGGAGCCGCGGCCCGCGCTGGCCTGCCTGGGGCCCTGGGACAGGAGGACATTCCTCAGCAAGCAGCACTGAGCCTGCTGGGGTGGCTAGCACTCAGGGGTGCAAAGTGCCTCTGCCTCCCCCTCATGTGAGCCACCTGCTAGGGGTGGGGTTTCCAATGTCCTGGGTGCTAGCACCACAGGCAAGCCTGTCTTGGGGCCCTGGGGTGCGGCCCGGGGTCACTCCCCGGAGCCAGGTCGAGTTCTGTACCCAGTGCGAGCAAGTTCACAGAGGTTGGGTAGAATGATGGGTGGATGGACGGTAGCTAGATAGATGGTCAGGTGGACAGATGGGTGTGTGGATGGGTGGATGGATGGATGGATAGATGAGTAGTTGGATGGATAGATGGATGCGTAGGGTGGATTGATGAATGGAGGAGGTGGATAGATTGGTGGGTGGATAGGTGGATAGGTAGATGGATAGGTGGGCGGATGATTGGTATATGTATGTATTTATGGATGGACTGATGGATGGATGGATGGATGGATGGATAGATGAATGGATGAGTGAGTGACTGGGTGGACAGATGGATGGGAGGATGGACAGATGGATGGATGGATGGGTTGATGAATGGATGAGTGAGTGGGTGGCTGGACAGATGGATGGATGGGAGGATGGAGAGATGGGTGGGTGGGTGGGCAGGTGATTGGAAGGAGCCTTCAGGGGAAGCAGGGGCTCCCGGGCCTGGTAGGCAAGGGGCAGGGTCCCCACATGAGCCCTGTGCCAGTGCTATTTGGAGGAGAGAGGGTGGCCAGCCTCTGTGCTCCCCAGGAGAACGTCTGCCGCCGCACCCTGCTGGGCCCCGCCTTTGCCGAGTGTAGCACCCTGGTGGACGTCACCATATACCTGGAGGCCTGTGCCCAGGACCTGTGCCGCTGCCCCACGTGCCCATGTACCACCTTTGCTGAGTACTCTCGCCAGTGCGCCCATGCGGGGGGCCAGCCCCAGAACTGGAGGGGCCCCGACCTCTGCCGTGAGTGCCCCCACCAGCGCCTGGGCCAGAGGCGCCCAGGAGGCATTGCCGTGCCTGAAACAGCTGGGGAGAGAGGGCAGTGGGAGCCGCTAGAGGACGGCCACGAGAGGGTGGGCAGCAGAGAGGGTGATGGGGAGAGCAGAGGGGACAGCTCAGCGCCTGGGGGCTCTGGGGAACCTGCTGGGCCCAGCAAGGAGACAGCGTCTCAGAGCCCCTGGGGAGGGTGGGTTCTCCTGGACAGCAGCGGCCTGGGTGGGCACCAGTAGAGGGAGGCTGAGCAGGAGGTGCTGGGCCTACTGCTCCACCTTCTGCTGCCCCCCAAAGCTGGCCTTCGGAACCTTTGTGCATGTGGGAACAGAGTGGGCTCAGCTCCCGCTGACCACGGTGGTCAGGACCGGATGCCCTTCTCCCACGTCAAGTGCTGCCCCTCTGTTGCAGCCCGCACGTGCCCCTTCAATATGCAGCCCCAGGAGTGTGGCTCACCCTGCGTGGACACCTGCTCCAACCACCAGCGCTCCCAGCTCTGCGAGGACCACTGCACGGATGGCTGCTTCTGCCCCCCAGGCAGGTCCCAGGCCCTTTGCCCCACCTCCGTGCCCGCCTTTGGGGTCCCTGTCTCCTGTCTGACCCTGGCCTTCACTGCCCAGCCCATGCTTAGGAGGGGCCTGTGGGCCCTGCCCAGGGTCCTGTCCACAGGTCAGGGCAGGGTGGACCCCGACCGTTAGGAAGCCGGTCTTCGAGGAGCGTAGAGCAGGGGGTAGGCTGCAGCCCAGAGAAGTGGAGTGTTCACCCAGGCTGCTGGGGCTCAGGCCGGGGCAGCGCCTGGACTGGAGGCCCTTCCTCCAAGGGTGAGTTGAGGGCTTTTTATCCCCTGCGCTGGGCCTCAGGGTCCCCACTTGTGCTCGCTGCCCCTCCTTCAGGCACGGTGCTGGATGACATCACACACCTGGGCTGCCTGCCCCTGGAGCAGTGTCCTTGCACCCACGGCGGGAGCACCTACGCCCCCGGGGCCTCCTTCACCACCAGCTGCAGCTTCTGGTAGGCCTGGGACCACGGTGAGGCTCGTGGGGGGGCCGCCTCTTCCCCCCGTACCCCTTCCACTCATGGCCTCCCCACAGCACCTGCTCCGGAGGGCTCTGGCAGTGCCAGGACGTGCCGTGCCCCGGCACCTGCTCCGTGCAGGGGGGGTCCCACATCGCCACCTACGACGAGAA
>VMDO01022869.1:0-32712 GCA_007922755.1 Pedetes capensis | reverse complement strand
ATCCTTGCTATTGTGAAAAGCGCTGCATTGAACATGGAGATGCAGGTGTCTCTGTGGTATGATGACCCATCTCCCTTTGGGTAAATTCCCAATAGTGTTATAGCTGGGTCATATGGTAGATCTATTTTTAGTTTTTTAAGATACCTCCATATTGATTTCCACAGTGGTTGGACCAATTTACAGCTCCACCAACAATGTAAGAGTGTTCCCTTCTCCCCAGCAACCTCGCCAGCGTTTGTTGTTGTTTGTTTTATTGATCTTGGCCATTCTTACTGGTGTAAGGTGAAATCTCAGAGTTGTTTTGATTTGCATTTCCCTAATGGCTAGGGATGTTGAGCATTTTTTCATGTGTTTCATGGCTTTACGGACCTCTTCATTTGAGAATTGTCTACTCAGTTCCTTAGCCCATTTGTGTATTGGGTTGTTTGGTTTTTTGGGAGTTTTTTTCTTGAGTTCTTTATAAATTCTAGTAATTAGACCTTTATCTGATGTATAAAATGCAAAGATTTTTTCCCATTCCATGGGGGTTTCCTTGACTCTGTTAATTGTTTCTTTTGCTGTATCTTAGCCATTCTTAATGTGAGTGGTGAAATATCAGCATGGCACTGTTATTTTAATCAGTGTTTCCTTGATTACTGAAGGCTACTTTTTCATATATTTATTAGACATTTCAATTTCTTCTGCTGGAAAATATTAATTCATGCCTTTCTGTACCTTATTTTTGTAACTGCTTTATATAAGATAATAACCTCTTGTCTTTTCTATCACTAAAGATACTTTATTTCAATTACATATTAGTATTTTTATGACATTTTAAATATGCAGAAACTTTAAATTTATGTGTTTATATCTATTCTCTACTGATTTCTTCCATTGCTTTTATGTATTTATTTTTCCTTTGTTGGTGCTGGAAAAAGAACCCCAGGCCTCATACATGCTGAGCACATACTCATCCATTAGGCTACCTCCCCAGCCCTCCATGCTTTTAAACTTACATAATCTTTGTTCTTCCCAGATCTGAAGGATAAAAATTTACGCTTTCTTTTGTTTTGTTTTGGTGGTTTGCTATTTTTAAATTTAATCTTGCTCTACTGGTATGTGGGGCTAGGATTTAACTCAGTTGGTAGAGCACTGCTCTGCATTCTCTGAGGTCCCAGGTTCGAATCCCAGCACCACAAAAATGGGAGAAGGATGTGGCAATCCACTCCCAAGGCAATCCCAAAACAATCAGCCATTGAAAACCCTATGAGGGTCACTATGAATCGGACATAACTCGATGGCACCTAACAACAACAACAGCTGGTATATATTTTGTTATGTGCCATAGGGTGGTGTTCTAAATAGTCCTCCCACCCATCTACACACAGCTAACCATTTCATAACAGAATTGTCTGTTGAAAAATCCTTCCAGGCTGGGGATGTAGCTCAGTGGTAGAGCATTTGTCTAACATTCATGAGGTCCTAGGTTCCATCCCCGTTGTTGTTAGGTGCCACCGAGTTGGGTACAACTCATAGCTACCCTATGTACAACAAATAAAACACTATCCAACACTGTGCCATGCTTCGCACTATGTCAGTGCTTCTCTGCTCTACTCATTAGGTTTTCAATGGCTGATTGTTTCAGGATTGAAACAATCCTGAAGTAGGCTGCCAGGTCCTTCTCCCATTTTTTGTGGTGCTGGAGATCAAACCCAGGACCACAGAAAGCACAGAGCAGCACTCTACCAACTGAGCTAAACCCCAGCTAGTTCCATCCTTAGCCTAATAAATAAATAAAGAAAATCCTTCCATTATCCACCAATTAATTTCACCTCATATAAATCCTGAGATCTGTTTTCAAATTGTCTCTTCAGATATTGTTGTTGTTGTTGTTAGGTGCCGTCGAGTCGGTATCCGACTCATAGCAACCCTCATAGGGTTTTCAATGGCAGACTGTTTTGGGATTGCCTTGGGAGTGGATTGCCAGGTCCTTCTCTCATTTTTGCGGTGCTGGGAATTGAACTCAGGACCTCAGAGACTGCAGCGCAGCGCTCTACCAACTGAGCTAAATCCCAGCCCTCTTCAGATATATTGACTGCTTATTCTTGCCATATTGCCAGCAATGCCACATCAGTTTATTTATTGTTGCTTTATAGTAGACTTTAGCAGATGGAAAATAATCTCTTCCTAATAGTCTTTTTTTATAAGTTATTTACAATATTCATTCTTATCCCTTCCATTGATACAGTCTTATATATTTAAATAAATTTCAGGATTATTTCATCCTTGAAGAGCTCTCTTGGTTAATGTGATTCAGATGATGATGCTTTCTTTCTTTCTTTCTTTCTTTATTTTTTGCCATACTTGGGGCCAGCATCTCGCCCTTTCGTGCTTTGCAAGTGCTGTACCACTGAACTGCACCCCCAGCCACCCTCCTTTTTTTTTTTTTTTTTTTTTCTTTTTGAGACAAGGTCTCGCTAAATTACACAGACTGCCTCTGGTCTTGAACTTGCAATCCTCCTGCCTCTGCCTCCCAAGTCTCTGGGATTACAGGAATGCACCACTGTGCCCGGCTCGATGATGCTTTCTAACCCTTAATTTGGGAAATTTATATTCGGCAGCCTGATTTAACATCTTTAAAAAAAGATCTTCAAAGCAAGATGAGTTGGTGAGTGCCTGTAATCCCACCGACTCAGAAGAATGAGTCAAGAGGATCAGAAGTTCAAGGTCAAAGGCAGCCTGCATAACTTAGCAAGCCTCTGTCTCAAAATGCAAACTGTAAAAGGGGCTGGGGGTGCAATTCAGTGGTAGAGTGCTTGCAAAGTATCCACGAAGCCTAAATTCAATCCCCCCAGTGCTGACAAAACAAACTAAAATAATTAAAGAGGTCTCCATCTCCAGAGTACTTATACGACATTGTTTTATTTATTTATCTCTGAAGTTATCCCTGATGATAATGTGTGTGTGTGTGTGTGTGTGTGTGTGTGTGTGTGTGTGTGTGTGTTCTATCATAAATCCTTCCAATCTGTGAATTTTAAATGTGGGGTTCTATCCTTATGATAGAACAGTTTTCTTCTACTCTAACTTGGTTTATTGCCTGTATTAAAAATAGTTTTTTTCTTGAAAAAATACCTACAATTATCATTATGGTTTGGATCTTAAATGTCTCCCAAAGGGCTACATGCTAAAGACTTGGTTGTCAGCTTGTGACACTATTGGGAAGTGGTAGAACATTTAAGAGGTAGGGCCTAGTTGGAAGAAGGTAGGTTATTGGGGATACACCCTTGGAGGGGATATTGGAACCCGTACCTCTTACCATCTTTCTTTCTCTATGCTTCCTGGTCACCAGGAGGTAAATAGATTTCTTCCTTCACACACTCTTGCCACAATGTACTCACTTGACACAGGCCTAAAAGCAAACAAGCCAAGCAACCATGGGCTAAAACTTCTGAAAAAATGAGTAAAACCAAATCTTTCCTTTTTTAAGTTGATTATCTCAGGTGTTTTGTCACAGCAATTGAAAGTTCATAAATACAATTATCTTATTAGAGCACCTTTCTATATTCTTTATCTTTGTTGTTATCTCTTGTCTTTATCCTCTGAATTCTGAAAGGGCTAAGCAAATTTATCCTCCATATTATTGATATGGGGCTGGGGTCTACCTCAGTTGGTAGAGCACTGCCCCCCACTTTCTGAGAACCTGGGTTCAAGCCCCAGCACCACAGAAATGGGAGAAGGATGTGGCAGTCCACGCCCAAAAACAATCCCGAAACAATCAACCACTGAAAATGCATATATGGAAATGTCACAATGAAATGCATTCGCAGCAAAATGGATGGAATTAGAGAAAATTATTTTAAGCGAACGAACACAAGCTCAGAAAGAGAAACAACACATGTTCTCACTCATATGAGGGAACTAATTCAAAATTATAAGGAGCAAAAATCCTATTCAAAGGTCAGATCATAATAAAAGGGGAGGGAAGATAAAAATGATGTCAATATAAATGGTCTAGAAAATGCATGTAATTGTTCTAACAAGATAAAAACAAAGACCACTACAGGAAAAGTTTCTATCTTAAACAGAACTGGACCCCAAGGACATATAGAAAAATACTACTAAGTAAAAGATAGAGAAGACTTGGATAGGAAACTTAGATGGGAAAGGTGGGAGGGGGGAAGCATAGGGGAGGGTAAGGGGTAACCTATATAAATAACGTTTATCAAAATGCATATATGGAAATGTCACAATGAAAAGCATGTCAAAATGAATCACATTAAGATGTACATTAAAAATTTCCAATAAAAAAAAAACTACCTCTAAATAAACAGGCTAATGACAAAAAAATGCATATCAGAATGAAACACATTAAGTTGTACATAAAAAATTCCAATAAAAAAAGAAAACCCTATGAGGGTTGATATACTCAACAGCACATAACAACAACAGCAACAACATTACTGATTTAATTTTCTGCATTTCTACTCTATTTTGGTTGTTTCTAATATAGATTCTTTTACTATGTCATTTCATT
The DNA here is from genome assembly GCA_007922755.1 of Pedetes capensis. Lineage (NCBI taxonomy): Eukaryota > Metazoa > Chordata > Mammalia > Rodentia > Pedetidae > Pedetes > Pedetes capensis. Next base: position 28,199 of record VMDO01022869.1, on the reverse strand, counting down.
TTAGGTTTTTTGCTTTGTTTTCTTTTTTACTTTAAATTCTTACTTTAGTCAACTTTTCATTTATGTCATGTATATCTCAGTATATTTTCTCCCTGTGATTTCCTGGATTTGTCTCATAGAGACCTAATTTTATGCATTTTCTGGGGATGACATCATTTGCTTTTTGAAAATGCTATTCTTTGTCTACAAACAGTTATGGCACATTCATACACTTTTTTGGCTCAAGTACAAAATGGTACAACCCTTGTGGTGAGGGGTTGAATCACTTATGCATTCAGTGTTTGGCCCAGCAATCCTACTTCTAGAATTTACCCTAATGATATATTTCCACAAACAGGAAAAACACAAGGTTACTTGTTAGGATTTTTTTCTTTCTTTTTTTTTTTGAGACAGGGTCTTGCTAAGAAGTTTAGGCTGGCCTTAAGCTCGAAGTCATTCTGCCTCAGCTCCCTGCATGCTGAAATTACAGGTATGCACCACTATATGAAATCAATTTACCATATAATCTCAGATGTAATCTGCACTCTTTTACCAGTTTTTGAGGGCAGTTTAGAATTGAGTACAGATGAGAATTGAGATAGAGAACTGGTTTTGGGGAAAATTATAGTATTGCTGTACATGTTTAAAAATACAATCCAATATTTTATTTACTCATTATTATCATTATTATAATATACATATTATATAACTATTATACTATATCTATTATTCATTATTATTCTTTACTCGTGATCATTGCTCATAACTGAAATACTATCAGTGCTCTCCATCACTTTACTATCATATGTCTTCAGTCACCTTGTGGACAAGGAGCAGTTGAAGGAGTGGATTAGAATTGCAAACTAACTTTATTCCACTTAATGTAGCCCCAAAACCTGAGTGCAGATCAGACTTGGGTGCAGATTAGATTTGAGAATTGTTGTTGTTATTTGGTGCCATCAAGTCAGTATCCGACTCATAGCGACCCTCAGAGGGTTTTCAATGGCTGACTGTTTCAGGATTGCCTTGGGAGTGGATTGTCAGGTCCTTCTCCCATTTTTGCGGTGCTGGGAATTGAACTCAGGACCTCAGAGACTGCAGCACAGCGCTCTACCAACTGAGCTAAATCCCAGCCCCAGATTTGAGAATACATGGTATGTATTTTTTTCTTTGAAAGATGGAGTCACTATGTTGCACAAATTGTCCTAACTCCTGGGCTCACGCAATCCTCCTAACTCATCCCCTTTAGTAGCTAGGACTGCAGGTGTGCACCGCCACACTCAGCTTCTGGAATTATTTATATGTCAATTCATAAGTAGACTGGTTTCATGAAGTTTCATATGTCTACACAATGAAGAAGGTCTCTATGAATTAATATAAATTAATATAGAGATCTACTGTACCTAACAAAATTTTTTTCAGTATATTGTCAAATGATAAAATCAAGGTATGAAATTATATATACACTATACCTGTTTGTGTGTGCATGCCTGTATTTGTATCTTCAGGTAAAAAGATTTTACTTATATTTTAAAGAGAAATATAAGAAGGATTAATCTTAAATAGAGAAATGAGTAAGAATGAGGTAGGGACTAATGCAAGGGGTAGGGAAGGAAGTGAGATTTCCCTGAGTATTCTTTTTTTTTTTCTAGTGCTAGGGGTTGAGCCTGCAGCCTTACCACTATGGCATCTGATTCCATCAGATCTCAGAAGCTAAGCAGGGTCAGGCCTACTTAATACTTGGATAGGAGACAGACTGCTGTAAGCTTGGGAAAATGACCAGGCAACCCACTCCCAAAAAACAATCAGCCATTAAAAACCCTATGAATAACAGAGAAGCACTAACAATACTGTTTTTCTTGTTGTATGTAGGGTCACTATGAGTCTGACACCAACTCAATGGCACCTGACAACAATAACACAAGGGATTGAATGTAGAACCTTGTGCATGCTAGGCAAGTTCTCCCCCTAAGCCACATTCCCAACCTCTTTTATATTTCTTTTATTTTAAAATAAGGTCTTGCTAAGTTGCACAAGCTGGCCTCTGGCCTCAAACCTATGTTCCTCCTGCCTCAGACTGAGTATTATTTTTCAAATAACCCAGCTCCTATCAGGATGTCTTCATGGGTTTAACTAAACCTTGAGACTCATAAAACTACCTGGATTCAGCATTGATCTGCTCAAAGGGATACAGAACAGAAACTACCACTTATCAGCAGGGCAGTATTCAGTGTTTACCTTCCATGGGAGTTCTTTCAGCAGATCATAGAGCAGTGCAAACAGCTGGACTACAGTTATTCTCTGCAGTATCTCAAGTGGTAGTTTCAGCACAAGAGAACAAGATTCATATAAGACAAGCATAGAACCTAGGCTGGGTTAGCAGCCTTAGGCTCAACAACTTTTGTAGTAATTCCACCGTCACAGTTTCCAGGGTTCCTCACATGGGACCACATAAACAGTCATCACACTAAAGGAAGCCCAAAGTTATGATTGCATCAATTATTTAGAATTTATTTGTAGTGTCTACTAGTCCAGATGCTATTTACCAATCAGAAGTCACATTTTTTCTGTAAGTAATGTTGTCTAATAAAATTTGAATAACTTGAACATCAAAAAGAATTTTGAAGCTGGGTGTGTTGCCATATACTTGCAATCCCAGCACATAGGAAGATTGCAAGTTCAAGGCCAGCCTGGGCTGCATAGTAAGAATCTGTCTCAAAAAAGGTATTTTTATGACAATTAAGAAACCATTAATAAAAAGTCCATGACCCCATTGTGTTATGGCAAAATAAAAGTTAATAAAAGTTAATAAAGAATAGAGAAAAGGGTATTAAAATGGAAAGCTCTTTATAGAAAAATATCAAGCAGTGAATGTAAAAGGATTATATAAAAACCACCACTTTGAACTCTTGTAATATAATTCAAGCAAGAATCTCAGCAGATGCTGAACACTCTGAGTGGAAGAATATTGAGAAACAGTTTGTTCACAAGGTCACCAAGTATCACTCCACAAATTATTTTATTAACTGTAAGGACAAAAAAACATTGTTTTAGAGATTAGAGAGCTAGCAGTTACTACCTGAATGAAATGATTGCAATTCAGATCACTAGTCATCATTGGGCTGGGATTTAGCTCAGTGGGTAGAGCTTAGTGCTGCAGCCTCTGAGGCCCCGAGTTCAATTCCCAGCACCCCGAAAAATGGGAGAAGGGCCTGGCAATCCACTCCCAAGGCAATCCCGAAGCACTCAGCCATTGAAAACCCTATGAGGGTTGCTATGAGTCGGATACCGACTCGACATCACCTAACAACAACAAGTCATCATTAATCTAATATAAATGTCCTTTGATGTAATGTACTAAGTACATATCCTCACTTATATAGTACTTTTACCAAAAACTTTTAACTTGAATCCCATCATGAGGAAGTAGACTAATCTAGAAGTAGAGTATTTTACAAAACAAGTGGCCTAGATACTTTTTTAAAAAAGTCAATGTAGTACAAAATTGAAAGGCAGAAGAACAGTTCAAGATTAAGAGAATAAAGGTGGGGACGTAGCTCAGTGGTACAGCACTTGCCTAGAATGTGCAAGGGCCTGGGTTCCATCCCCAGCACTGCAAAATAAATAAATAATGATAAGAGAATAAAGACACGTGACCAAAGAGTATGTGTGAAATTTATTGGATTCTGAGCTGGAAAATTTAAAAGCTATAGAATTTGAATAATTGAGAAAATTTAAACATGAATCAGAAATTATATATTATTGGTTAGTATTAAATTTCTTAGGTGTGACAATGGTGAGAAAGATCAGAGTGATACACTATTCCCTGGGGCACTGGGCAGGTATTAAGCATTGTCAGAAACACCTTTAAAAAAAATTTTTTTTTTTTTCGCAGTACTAGTGGGTTGAACCCATGGCCTCACACATGCAAGTGCTCTACCACTGAGCCACCCCTCCAGTTCCTTTTTTATTTTCTTTTATTTTTTTTTTATTTTTGAGAAAGCATTTTGCTAAGTTCAACAGCCTGGCTCTGGTCTCTACCCTTCAATCCTCCTGCCTCAGTCTCCTAAATACCTGGGATTACAGGCATGTGCCTTGGCATCCAGCAAAAAGGATTGTAAAGCACTGTAAAATGAATATTGATGTTAGTACTAAGGTTTTTAAGCACTCTTTCCCATGTTTATTCTCCTGTACATAACCACAGATGTTGGGAGAAGGGGATTTTTTTTTTTTTTTTTTTGCGGTACTGGGGGTTGAACCCAGGGCCTCTTGCCTGCATGCTTTGCAAGTGCTGGACCACTGAGCTGCGCCCCCAGCCCATTATTTTTACTTTTTTTTGAGACAGGGTCTAGCTAAATTACAAAGATTGCCTCTGGTCTTGACCTTGAGATCCTCCTGCCTCTGCCTCCCCACCCACTGGGATTACAGGCATGCTCCACCACGCCTGGTGGGGCAATTTGACTTTTTAATCTCTTTGTTGAGTGATGGATATTTTTGTATTCCATCCCTAGTGCCACAAAAAATGGGAGAAAGACCTGGCAGCCTACTCTTGAAACAATCCCAAAACAATCAGCCATCAAAAACCCTATGAATAGTAGAGAAGTACTGAGCATGGCACAATGTCAGATAGTGTTTCTTTCTGTTGTACTATGAGTCGCTATGAGTCGGAACTGATTCCATGACACATAACAACAACAAAAACATATAAGTATTGTAGGTGCTTCTCTGATGTTCCTAGGGTTTTCAATGGCTGATTGTTTCAGGAGTGGGCTGCCAGGTCCTTATCCCATTTTTACAGTGCTAGGGATCGAACCAGGGCCTCAGAGTGCACAGAACAAGCACTCTACCAAGTGAGCTAAATCCCAGCCCCAGTGGATTCCAAAGGAGAAATAAAATCAGTAAATTAGAAGACATTAGGAGTATGGTAAAAAAAAAAAAAAAACAATGATAGGAGCTCTGATGCATTGCCTTGGGAAAAGCTGTGGCAAAAGATCCCTTTAAAGTATTGAAAAGTAAAGATATCACATTGAAGACGAAGGTGCACCTGGCTCATGCCATGGTATTTTCAGTCGCATCACATGGTTGTAAAAGCTGGACATTGAATAAGGAAGACAGGAGAAGAATTGATGCTTTTGAATTGTGGTGCTAGAGATGAATATTGAATATATGGACTGCCAAAAGAACTAACAGATCTGTACTAGAAGTGTAGCCAGTGTGCTCCTTGGAAGCAAGAAAGGCTAGACTTTGTCTCACATATTTTGGACATGTAGTCAGGAGGGACCAATCCCTGGAGAAGGACATTGTGTTTGGGAGAATAACAGGTCAACATAAAAAGGAAAACCCTCCACCAGATGGATTGACAAAGTGTCTGCAACAATGGGCTCAAACATAAATAAGGTTGTGTGCCTGGCACAGAATTGGGGAATGTTTCATTCTGTTGTACATAGGGTCACTATGAGTTGGACCTGACTCAATGGCACCTAACAACAACAACACAACTGGTGGTAGCATGTGCCTGTAATCCCAACACTTGGTAATCTGATGCAGGAGGATCACTTGAGCCCAGGAGTTCAAGCCCACCATGGGCAACATAGAGAGACCCCATCTAAAAAGAAAAAAAAAACAGAAAAGAAAAGAAAGAGAAAGAGAAGAAAAGAAAATGATGGGGTTTAGGACACACTACCCCAAAATATATGGCACCTTGGCATTTGAAGGAATAGTTGAAGCAGCAAGGCCACTCTCACCTTCCCCTTGACCTTCTCCCATGATACAGGTCATAAGATCTTCATGTAAGAGATGCCCCCCTAATCAGGCATGGTGGTATGTACTTATCATTCCAGCATTTGAGAGTCTGATGCAGTATTGAGAGTTCAAGGCCAGCCTGGGCTACATAGTGAGACCCTATTGAAACAAAAAGAAGAAGAAAGAAAGAAGGAAACATAAGTCACAATTTCTGCTTCTCAGAGTAACAACTATAATTTTTCTCCCTCCCTTGCAGTTAAGTATAACTAATCTCTGGTAAACAGAAATGATTGGAAATATCCTGTGAAACTCTCAGGACGTTTTCTTCAAAAGGATTATCCTCTCTTCTTTCCTTCCTCTTTCCTGCTATCTGGAATGCTGACATGAAGGCTAGAGCTCATGTTGCTATCTGAGACCATAAGATGGAAAGAGGGTGGTAATTAGAAGGAGTTTGTGCAAACCAGGCGTGGTGGTGCACACCTGCAATCCCAGCAACTCGGGAGGCAGGAGGATCGCAAGTTCGAGACCAGAGGCAGTCCGCATAACTTAGTGAGACCCTGTCTCAAGAAAGTAAAAAAATGGGCTGGGGGTGCAGCTCAGTGGTCCAGCACTTGCAAAGCATGCAAGGGCAAGGCCCTGGGTTCAACCCCCAGGACTGGAAAAAAAAAAGAGTTTCTGCATTCATAGATTTCTTCTACATGGGTAATACAGTTCTTTTTGTTTAAGATACTATTTGGGGGTTTTCAGTCATAAGCAGCTGAACTTAAGCCTACTGATATAATTCTTTTGTTGCTGCTTCTTCAACAATTTCTTCTTTCTCATCCTCTTTCTCTTTCCTTTCTCCTTCTCCTTCTCCTTCTTATTCTTCTTTGAAACAGGTGAGACCAGAGTTTCTCCTCAGGTGCCAGGCACTTGGTCCCTGGGTCCCCAGACCCAGGAATAAACATACAGATAGCAAAGGCAATTGAGAGGAAAGAAGATCTTATTGAGAGGATGAACAAAGCCTCTGTGTGAATGGAGGGGGTCCCAATGAGAGAGCTGAGATGGGGCTGTTGCTTTGGAGTTTTCATGGTCTCTTTCTTTGGGCTAGACTTTTTGAGCTGGCTTTAGCAGATTGGTCCTCAGTTAAGGGAAACCTGTGTGTTGGCCCAACTGAGTTAAAGGGAAGTTGTTCCTATTGTTTCTACTTAGAGCTTGATTAGCGAGTTGACTGCTGGCCAGGTCATGGGACTGCGTTTTCTTAGAAGAAGGGGACCTGATCAGGTGACTATTGGCCAAGTCACTACCTGTTTCCTGTGAAGAATGGGACTTAAAATATGGTCTGACCAAAACTTAGGTGACCTAATTGGTTGCTTGGTGACCACCTTGCCTCAGTGGTTCTCTATTTCCAGGCCCCATTTCCATGAACCTACCTGAAATTTACTAAGTGCTATCATAGAACTAGAGGCTGCCTCAAAATCACAATCCTCTGACCTCAGCCTCCTGAGTCCTGGAATTACAGGCATGTACCACCATGCTCAGGTGACATAGTTCTTTAAATGAATATGAAACACTAGTGTCTACTATTGCCCTGCTCAAGAAGGATACTTCAACTGGTCCTCTTTAGTTCTGCCTCACCAAGGATTTTCATGTCTCTTATCATCACCTTTTTGTAGCAATAGGGGTAGATGAAGGAGACTTACAAATGTCCAATATATTTTTCCCAGTGTTGGAGATGGAGCCCAGGGCCTCACACATGCTAGGCAAGAGCTCTACCATTGAGCTACACCTCTAGCCTTAGTCCAATATTATTGAAATGTAACAGTATGACAAACACCTCTTGCTGAGAGTGAATGGGCTGGGGTTCTGAGGAAAGCAAAGGAGAATTCACACAGTTCTAACAAGAAGGAAGACCTCATCTCCAAGAAAAAAAGTACTTCTGATATTCTATCTTTTCCACAGGGTATTCTGAATCCTAAAAAGAGACACTTGTGCCCTCTCCTTTCAACTCTCAGACTATCACCCTTGTTTATTTTTTTTCTCACTTGGAAAGTTAGTGTGTTTAACAGACACCACAGGAGTCTGGACTTGAAGCTGACCTCCAAAGAATAGATTCAAAAGGCTTTTGCCCTACCACCTATCAAAGGTAGGGCATGAATAGACTTGGATACAAAGAACTCTGCTAGGAGTTGTTTTAGGTACCCTCTCTGCTAGGAGAGAAAGGGAATTTTCCACCCACTATCCCATAAAAATGTCTGAGACTTCTTTCCTTTCAAAACTGGGGGATCCTTAGGATACAATATCTACTATATTTTCCTCAAGCCTACACTTGAATTAAAACTGCCTCCTCCACCAATCTCTGTCTCCCAATTTTGGGAAAAAGCAGTGGGTAGCCAAACCTCTGGGTTTTGGTTACAGAAAGGTGAATTTTCCATAGGTTATGGGTTGGCATAAGTGGGGGAAAAGATATCTGCATTCAGCCCCTGCTTTGAATCCCTTTTATTCAGCTCTCTAGTTATTGTGACAGAAAGTTCATTCTTCCCATTCTTATAAAAAGCACTTAGAAACTGCTTTCCTAAAAGGGCACTGACTCTTCACTTGGACCCATAAGATAACTAAAAGTGAAAGAGAATACTAGTCACTGGCCTAACTCTATTTTGCCCCTCTCTGGGTCTATTTTTGCCTATTAACCTTTCCTCTTGAGTCACCTTGGAGTCACTTTGCATTCCAGGAACAGGACTAATTGATAAACATCACTTTGCCAAGGGACCCTAAGCAACTGTGAGCCTTGAAGGACAGACCACCCCCAAAATGAGGACAATTACCTATAATGGCAAGGCTGCACTGTGGAGCAGGAATAATCATCTTGTGGGAAACAGATTGCCCCTCTCAAGAGATAATAGTGATAACAACTTCTTGGGAACCACCTTGAAGAACTAGAATTAAGATAAGAATCATCCAGACCACACTCTGGCCAGGGCTGCTTAATTATGTGTACCTTGTGCCTTCTGACCTAATTCTTCCTCTATTTGAACCTAAAGCTCACATCAGGACTCTGAAAAGGACTTGAGGTCACTGGATCCCTTTACCTGTTCCTCTTCCCAATGTGTACATTGGTTACGTCTCCTTTCTCTGCTTTTCACCATTACCCATCTCCTTAATTATTGTATTGGGGACAGAGCTGGGACTTTGCCCCCAAATTCCAGTAACAATCTGTCCTCCCATTTGAATCTTTATCATCTCTTTCCATTTTGCCTATGTCCTGTCTTATATAATCTGTAGGAGAGGAAAAGCTGGCATACACATTTCTAAGAATCTTCATTTGACATATAAGTTAGAAGTTTCCTTAAATCTTTTTTATATGCCTTTATTTGATTTGCAGTATAGACTGGAAGAGTAAAATTGATCGTTGGGGTACCAGTGACAATGAAGAGGGACAGGGGAAAACAAAGAAAAAAATCAGAATAACACTTTGAAGTATGATCCATTGCAGGAAGGCATCTCACTGGTTATCATGTTGATAACCAGTAATGGTACTGAAAGGGGAACTGGGAGGAAATGGAGTTCAAGAGCCATGGGCATTTCTAGAGAGCAGGGTCTGACAGGAAAACAACAACAACAACAACAACAAAAAAACAACAACAAAAACTTGAGCCAGGCTTCCAGTTAAAGTGGCAATCTTTATTTTTTATTGGTTATCTAATATTGCTGGGTAGAAAACAATATCCCTAGTTTAGCTCAGTTGGTAGAGTGCTCCTTCACACTTTCTGAGGACCCGTATTTGATCCCCAGTACCACAATAATGGGAGAAGGATGTGGCAGCCCACTCCCGAAATAATCAACCATTAAAAACCCTATGAGGGTGGCTATGAGTCAGACCGACTCAACAGCACCTAACAACAAAAAAGCCAGACAATACATGTTGGTTCCCTAGCTCTCTCTCAGGAGGGCCCTCTCTGTGTAGCAGAGGTCTTGTTCTTCCTCTGTTACTTTCGCTCTTTTGCTCTTCCTCCCTTTCATTGTTCCCAGTTATTTTTCTCAATGTTCTAAATAAAATTTTCACTTTGCATGCCTTGTGTGGTTTACCAAGCTCAATTCTTTTGAACGAAGAGCCCTGTTTTGGGGACACTATACATCAGGACCAAGAAAGACCCTGGTACCCTCTCCAGTAACAGTATCCCCGAGATATGATATATGTGGACTGAATGAAATTCTCAGAAGCATCTCCCAGGTATAAAAAGCATAAATGTATGTAGTTGAGTTCCTAAATAAATGACAGGTAACCTGAGTTTACAGTGAGGCACTGGATGTAAAGTGACAAGCAGGAGATACTTTGTCCCAGCTGCTCCATGGTTCAAGGTAAATCTTTTAGCCTCAAGCCATAAGGGCTACTGCTCCTTTACAGAAGTTCTTACATGCATAAACAGAGGATCAAGCAAAGGTACAGCTTTCCAAGCACATAAACATCTGCTCTTTCCCAGACTTCTGGTCAGCGATGATATTGAATCAAGCCATTTGGATAATTTTTTAAATGCTGGCTCTGGCTGTCTGCATCAATAGCCCCTACGGGGGCAAAGTCTGACATTTATAAACATGTTTACTTTTTTCTCCACCTAAGTAGGCAGAGTTAGAGAATCCTCTGAATCATGTGGCTCTAGGCAATTTTAAGATGAAGCTCTTTTTTAAATCAACCCTTTAGCTTTCAATATTGAAGACACAGTTTGAAAAACAGAAGGATTTTTAAAAGCCAGGTATTACCCTCCTTTGAGAGGATAAGCAATTAATTTCAAATCAGCCTCACTTAAGAGACTGTAGCCCCAGGCATTCCCACTGAATGGGACCTGGAAAGCAAAGTAATATGGGTAAGGTAAATAAATAATTATCTACACAATTTGATCAATATGGAATTGTTAGGCAAACAAGACCTTCCTTAAAAGCATTCTCTTAAGAGGAACTTGAATTATAAACCAGATAACTGCCTTCAATTTCCTCAACCTGCTTTTGTATGAACACTGTTCAAAAGGGCTGAGAGCATGTGCTGGTTATTCTCCATTTCTCCCTCCTACACACTGATTGTCTGCCCTTCTCTGCCTTGCTCCGATTCCCATGGGACGTATCACCTGGGCTCCCTTGCCTTTAACCTTCTGGTTGGGTTGGGCTGTGGGATTTGGGGCCAGGGAGAGACTGAGGGCAGGAGAAAAAGTTCAGGGTGTTTGTTCTATCATTATCAACATCCCACCCCACTCCTAGGCCAACCTCCCACTAAGCTAAGGTCTTGGTCATGGTTGCCTCCCTTTAACCACAGCTTCTTGCCATCTTCTGTTATTCTACAAATAATAATTATTATAAACAGATCTCATACTGGAATGGACACAGACCCTTGGAGAATGAAAATTCAGCAGGAGATACCACACTGAGATCCTAAAGTGACAGAGCATTAGGGAGGAAAATTCCCTCGATTCAAAATAACACTAGCTAAAAGCCAAAGTTATGTGTTTCCTGGATTTTTTTGTTGTTTATTTTTTGGTGTTGTTTGTTTTTGAGACAGGGTATCTCTGTGTAGCCCAGGCTGGCCTATAACTTTCTATGTAGATCAGACTGGCCTCGAACTTGCATTGATCTGAGGTGGGATAAAAAGACAGAGAAAATTGGGGGACATGGAAAAGGAAAGAGCTTTCACCCTGGGATCTGGTTTAAATCCCACAGCTGAAAATCAAGGACTTCCACTCAACTACCAAGAAAAGTGCCTGCAGCCATAGCCCTGTGGCATCTGATCCCGTCAGATCTCAAAAGCCAAGCAGGGTCAGGCCTGGTTAGTACTTGGATGGAGGACCAACTGGGAACACCAGGTGTTGTAGGCTTGGGAGAAGGACCAGGCAAACCACTCCCCCCAAACAATCAGCCATTGAAAAAACCTATGAATAGCAGAGAAGTACAACAATAGCGTTTCATCTGTTGTACATAGTGTCACTGTGAGTCAGACAACAACTTGAAGGCACCTAACAACAACAACAACCAAGAGAAGTTCTGTGAGAACTGTCTGCATAGAGACATTATTTTGGGAGATATTTCCAATGGAAATGTTAAAATATCGAAACTTAGAGTAAAAATCTATGTGCCTTTTGAGTTTAACCTTACTTTCCCCTCTGTAATCCTGTGTTTCTTTGAGAATCTTACAAACAGGATTATGGAACATGGTTGCCTTATGCCCAAACAACTCCCTTGTGACTCTTTTCCTTATCTGTAAACCTATACAATGCAACTCCTTGACCACCTTGTTGTTGTTAGATGCCCTCAAGTTAGGTCTGACTCATCGATACCCTATGTACAACAGAATGTAACACTCCACAATTCTGTGCCAGGCTCATGATCTTTTTCTTGTTTAAACCCATTGTTGCAGTCATGGTATCAATCCATCGAAGTGAGGATCTTCCTTTTTTTCATTGACTGCCACTCTTCCAAACATAATGTCTTTCTCCCGGGATTGGTCCCTCCGAGAACATGTATAAAACACATCAGATGCAGTCTAGCCATCCTTGCTTCCAAGGCACACTCTGGTTGCACTTCTTCTAGGAAAGATCTGTTGGTTCTTTTGGCAGTCCATGGTATATTCAATATTCATTTCCAGCACCATAATTCAAAACCATCAATTCTTCTCCTGTCTCCCTTATTCAATATCCAGCTTTCACAAGCTTGTGACGCAACTGAAAATACCATGGCATGAGTCAGGTGCACCTTTATCTTGAATGTGGCATCTTTACTTTTCAGCACTTTAAAGAGGTCTTTTGCAACAGCTTTTTCCAAAGCAATATGTTTTTTGATTTCTTGACTGCTGCTTTTGTGGATGTTGATTGTAGGACCAAGTAAACCAAACTCTTGGACAACCTCAATCTTTTCTCCATTAATCATGAAATTGCTTACTGATCTAGTTTTAAGGATTTTGTTTTGATATTGAGGCACAATGTATACTTCAGGCTGTGTTCTTTGATCTTCATCAGTAAATGTTTCAAATCCTCTTTGCTTTCAGCAAGCAGAGTTGTGTCATCTGCAGAATGCAGGTTGTTAGTGAGTCTTCCTCCAATCCTGATGCAGCATTCTTCTTCATAAAGTCCAGCTTCTCAGATATACTTTCAGCATAGAGATTGAAGAAGCACAGTGAAAGGATACAGCCCTGATGTACACCCTTCTCGGCTTTAAACCAGGCAGTGTTTCCTTGTTTTGTTTGAATGACTACCTCCCGGTCTATGTGCATATTCCTCATAAGTACAATTAGGTGTTCTGCTATTCCCATTCTTCACAATGTTATCCATAATTTGTTATAATCCACACAGTGAAATACCTTTGCACAGTCAATAAAACATAGACATCCTTCTGCCTGCAGCAGTAGCACTATGGCATCTAATCCTGTCAGATCTTGAAAGCTCTAAGCAGAGTTGGGCCTGGTTAGTACTTGGATGGAAGACCGCCTGGGAACACCAGATACTGTAGACTTGGGAGAAGGACCTGGGAACCCACTCCCTGGTTCCATGCCATCTTTTGAATCTGGCTTAATTTTCTGGCAGTTCCCTGTCAGTATACCACTGCAGTCACTTTTGAATAATCTTTAGCAAAATTTTACTTGCGTGGAGATATTAATGATATTGTTTGATAATTTCCACATTCTGTTGGATCCCCTCTCTTGGGAATAGGCACAAATACGGATCTCTTTCAGTCAGTAGCTATTTTCCAAATCTCTTGGCACAAACAAGTGAGCACCTCTAGTGTTGCACCTATTTGTTGAAACATCTTGATTGGTATTTCCTCAGTTCCTGGAGCCTTATGTTTTGCCAATTCATTCAAGGCAACTTTCACTTCCTTTAGTACCATTGGTTCCTGATCATATAGAACTTCTTGAAATGGTTGGTCATCCACCAATTCTTTTTGGTGTAATGTCTTCGTGTATTCTTTCCATCTTCTTTTGATGTTTCCTGCACTGCTTAATATTTTCCCTGTAGAATCCTTCACTATTATCACTTGAGGCTTGAATTTTTTCTTCAATTCCTTAAGCTTGAGAAAAAACAGAGCATGTTCTTCCCTTTTGGTTTTCTATGTCCAGCTCTTTGCACATATCATTATATTTGATTTTGTCTTTTTGAGCTGCCGTTTGAAACCTTATTTAGTTCATTAACTTCTGTAAGGAATTATCTGAACACCCCTACCAGGTGGACTGGGAGGGTGCCGGGGGCGAGGCTCACTCAGTCTGGGCTGAGGTCTGAGCTCTCCACAGATTCTGTCCTGTTCCTGCCACCTCTGGTTACCCTTAACCCAGGATCCTGGACTGGGACCTATTTGACTCCCTAAGAGCTAATCTACCTAAGTCCCAGTTCACCTTTCACCTGTGGTCTCTCCTTACCCTATTACTTCTTCCATCAAGTGATTTAAGATGGCCCCCAAACAGCCCAGCTCTGGTGTGGCCTTTTTCAACCTAATCGGCTGCCCAGAGCTATCCAACTGGTTATTAAGGAGAGCTCAGTGATTGGTCCAGCCTGCCCCTAACCCCCCAATCCTAAGTGTACTTTTTCAAGCCCTCACATGGAGATCTGCTCCTCCTGGCACCAGCTGCTCTCTGATTGGTTGCACCTTGGTCCACACCCCCACCTAGGGTGTATGTAAGCAGACCACTGACTACTCCAAGCATCCTTTCTTTCTTCCTGACCACCTTGACTCTGATTGTCACACCGTACACCTGACTTTACCAATTTGATCATCTAGACCTTCAGTCAAGCTGCCGAGTGGCAAGACTCCAAGGTCAAGAAAGAAGACCTCGAGCAAGCCAAAAAAAGCTCTTAATCCCCCTGTGCCGGGGAGGAGGTGAGAGGGGAAGATGACTTTCGAGAGGCAACATCATTGGACCTTTGGTGTAGCCAGCAAGGACATCAGAGCTGTTTGTTACTTTGACACAGAGCTGTTATTCCATTGTAGCAGTGGTAACCTGTGCTGTCGGCTAGAAAGCTTTAGGCTCTCCTGCAAGGCAGTAGCTTAATAAAGTTTCTGTTTGTTTTATATAAGAAGGCCTCCCGAGATCCTTCTTAGTGCCACCAACCAGCTCTTTCCCACCCCTGAGGGTCCCCGAGCGTACTGGTGTTGAGGTGAAGCTCCATGATCTTTTGCCAGGCTGGAACGGATCCCAACAAACTTCATCATGTCTGTCTTTTACTTTAGTTGCTTTTCTATCATCTCTTTCCACAAATGTAGTTAGTTTGGTTCCTGTATATTCCATCTGGTGAATGCCATGTGTGTAGTTGCTGTTTATGTTGGTAAAAAAATGTATTTACAATGAAAAGGTCATTGGTCTGACAAAATTCTGTCATGCAATCTCCAGCATCATTTCTGTCATCAAGGCCATATTTTCCAACTACTGAGCCTTCTTTGCTTCCAACTTTTGCATTCCATTCGGCAGTAATTATCATTGCATCCTGACTGCATGTGTGATCAAATTCAGATTGCAGAAGCTAATAAAAAGCTTCCCTATCTTCATTTGTGGCCTTGTTGGTGAGTGTGTAAATTTGAATAATAGTCATCTTAACTGGCCTTCCTTGTGTTGTTGTTGTTGTTAGGTGCTGTCGAGTGGTGTCCAACTCATAGGACCCTCATAGGGTTTTCAATGGCAGACTGTTTGGGGATTGCCTTAGGTGTGGGTTGCCACATCCTTTTCCCATTTTTGCGGTGGTGGGAATCGAACTCAGGATCTCAGAGACTGCAGAGTGGCACTCTACCAACTGAGCTAAATCCTAGCCCGGCCTTCCTTGTAGGGGTATGGATATTATTCTCTCATTGATAGCATTGTACTTTAGGACAGATCTTGAGGTGTCTTTTTGGATGATGAATGCAACCAGGCACAGTAGACCACATGATTATGTGATTCAAAATTGCTCATACCAGTCCATTTTAGCTCACTGATACCTAGAATGTCAATGTTTATGTTCTCCATTTCCCTTTCGACTATTTCTAATTTTCCTAGATTCATACTATGTACATTCCAAATTCCAATTAGTAATGGATGTTTATAGTGGTCCCTTTTCATTTTGAGTCATGCCACATCAGCAAATGGAGGTCCCTGGGGCTTTACTCCATTCCTGTCATTATGGCATACTCCACTTTGTGGCGGTAACTCTTCCCTAGTTCTTTTTTGAGTGCTTTCTAACCTGGGGGGCTCATTTTTGGGACTATATCTGACAGTGTTTCTCTACTATGCATAGGATTTTCAATGGCTAATTGTTTCAGGAGTAGACTAGCCATGTCCTCTTCCCTAATCTGTTTTAGTCTGGAAGCTCAGCTGAAATCCATCCACCATTGGTGACCCTGTTGGTATCTGTAATACCATTGGCATAGCTTTCAGCATCACAGCAACATGCAAACCTCCACAGTACAGCAAACTAACAGACACATGGGGGTTGACCACTTTGTTTTTGTTAGGTACTTTGGTTAGGTCTGATTCATAGAGTTTTTTTTTTTTTCTTTGGTAGTATTTATTTATTTATTTTGTTTGTTTTTGCACTACTTGGGGTTGGATGCAGCATCTTTTTTTTTTTATTAGAAATTTTTAATGTACATCATAATGTGATTCATTTTGACATGCTTTTCATTGTGACAATTTTCATATATGCAATTTGATAAGCATTATTCATATAGGTTACCCCTTACCCTCCTCTATGTTTCCCCCCTCCCCCCTTCCTATCTAAGTTTAGTTTTCAATGGCTGATTGTTTGGGGATTGCTTTAGGGAATGGATTGCCAAATCCTTCTGTTTTTGTGGTGCTGAGGATCAAGCTCAGGGCCTCAGAGAGCACACTGTGGCACTCTACCAAGTAAGCTCAACTCTTTTATGATCTCATTGCACTTAAGGGAAGTTTCTCAAAAAGAAGGTATACCAAAACATTTCTATTTAATCTTTCAAATCCTAAACAAAACAACTACTTCTTTCCACCTATTTTGACCAATGTTTTTATCTTATTGGCACCTCCCTAAATCTTAACAATGTACCTTGTAAAGATACTTTTCAAACTTATTTACAAAAGGGAAAATTCTTTAAGTTAGAAAGCACAGGTAAAGCAGCTCATTGTTTTGTTTACATCTTGAATTGTAAATTACATCTTTTTGAACAATGTAACTCCAAAAGCCACAAAGTCTCTATATATCCATTGAAAAGACACCTAAGTGTTCTTTTCTCTTAAGAGGGCCTCATTCATATCTAGGATATGTACAATTAAACTCAGTGACTTCGTTTCACTTTCTTGCTCACCCTGAAATTTTTTTCTGCTGTGAAGCCAAAGATCCTGCTTAACCTGAGTAAAGGTTTCCAGGAGGGGAACTCTTCATTCTAGGTGGCAACACTGGGCTGCATCTCTGTTTCAGGGTGCCTCGGACAGATCCTCCTACTTAAATCTCCCAAGTGCTGGGATTACTGACATGCACCTCCACTCATGGTTTAATTTCCTGCCTTTTATTCCAGCCTTTTGTTTTAGCTTTTGGGTTCATCTTGTCAGTAAAGGTTGGGGGACTACCACAGAAGAACTGAAGAGAATTTTGAAAAAGTTTTTCTGTCTTCCCAGTTTGGCTAAACTGTAAATAGATCCATTTTCTCCCACCCATTTATTTATTTAAACTATATTTATTGTGGCAGACACCATAACCTGATTGCTTGGTTATAATTCCACAGCTCTGGCTCTCAGGTAGCTTCATTCTTCTCCATACCCAGTCGGGTTATGTCCTTGGGTACTTCACTATCTCTTGTTAGTTCCCTTATCACATCCCATATCTTTGCAACTATTCCTTTCTTTAAAATTCTGTTCAGAAATCCCAGGTGAGGTTGCCATATATTTCTTATCATAGACAACCCTGCTTGATAGTCAACTATGTCATTATGACTTACTATGGCAGCTCATAAACAAGACTTTGAAGCTATGTCCACTTTTTATGTTGTACTTCTAAATGAGTCCCTGAAAAAAATATTTCAAAAATAAACTGAATGTGGTGGCACATGCCTGTAATCCCAGCACTCCAGAGGCTAAGGCACTAAGATGGAAAGCTTGAGGTCAGCCCGGGCTACATACATAGTGAGATCTTGTCTCAAAGAAGCAAACAAACAAAAAAAAATCAAGAAAAAGATTGTAGTCTCAGTAAACATGCATACTCAAAATACTATTCTAGCTGGGTACTGTGGTCCACACCTGTAATCTCAGCCCCTTGGAAGGCGGAGGCAGGAAGATTGCAAATTCTCGACCAGAAGTAGTCTGTGTAATTTAGCAAGACCCTGCCTCAAAAAGTAAAAAACAAACAAACAAACAAAAAATACCTCCCAACCCCTGAACTTTGGGAAGATGATTTGTGAGCTTATCTCCCACTTTTCTTATTTTTGGCCAAGAATAGAAGTTTCCTTCACTGCTCAGTTGGTGTTCAGTCTTGTTATTGGTCCCACACTTTCCAGAGGGAAAAAGGATCCAGTTGGGGGCAAAAGCTAGTAACATTACCACAAGTACAGAGCGTCTATGGTTTTTGGAAATCCCTTCAGTTTACATCTGATTTTTAAGAAACATTTTCCCTAGAGGGAACTAAAAGCTGAAACCATGACTACAGTAATAAAAAAAATAATGAGACTGCCCTGGGGACATCAAAGGCAGGGGTAGCAGAGAGATTTATGGATAAAAAGACATGAACAGACATTGTGCAAGTACCAGAGTCTCCAGCCAGGCCTTTTACACACTCCAGATCACGTTTTTATGATTTGAGGAGATGAGAGTTTTGGAAAGGCTTGACTATTTTCTCTGAGCATGTAGTTTTGTATATGTTGTTGTTGTTGTTAGGTGCCGTCGAGTTGGTATCCGACTCATAGCGACCCTCATAGGGTTTTCAATGGCAGACTGTTTCGGGATTGCCTTGGGAGTGGATTGCCAGGTCCTTCTCCCATTTTTGTGGTGCTGGGAATTGAACTTGGGACCTCAGAGACTGCAGCGCAGTGTTCTACCAACTGAGCTAAATCCCAGCCCAGTTTTGTATATAAGAAGGAATCTCTCAAAATACACTAGCAGACCCAGTGTATATGTACCTGGGAGGCAGTGTGCAATAAAACCACCGATTTTCAGACCAGAGGTTTATTCAACAATTTAATTCTTTTGTGGTGCTGGAGATCAATCCCAGCACCTATGGTATGCTAGGCAAACATTGTACCACTGAGCCACACCCCCAGCCCCCAGATCAGGCGTTGTTCTTAACTTGAGGTCAACTAATAGAATTCAGGCGGAACTGTGATCTTGAAAAGAAGAAAACACATCTCCATTTTCACTAACGTCTAAGTGAAATTAACATGTCTTTTGTTGCCTTCATTTGTAATCTGTAACTTTGTCACCAGGAGAAATCTGTTATTGTCATATATCAGTTGTATGCACCTTGGAAATCCTTTATGATCAACACAATATTTCAAAACTTGTCAAAAAGCCCATTGCTAGACTTTGCTACTTAATTTCACTAAAAAGAATCACCCTTAGTATTGTACTATAAAATTTTTAATACTTCGATAACTGTGTTTCAATGTAGTTGGTTTCCTTTGTAATCCTAGGACTTTTATTCATTTAGAAATATTCCCCAGACTGTAGAAGTGTCCATGTCACAAAAATCTTTAAGATCATCTGCCTTAAGTAATCATTCTTAGTTCAGAAATTTTTGAAATTTTTAAAGTATCTATTGATTTTTTTAGATCACAATGACCACGTAGTCATTACCCTTTGAATGATCAGAATAGTTGTTTGGTGCTTGTTCTGGAAGGGAATAACTTCCATGGAAAATGCTTTTAGGAGTACTCCTCTGGGGACAGATGGATTCATTCTCCATTAATTTTCTTATTGTCACTTTGGAAATTTCATTTGCCCACAACTGAGGAACAAAGGACAAAACTGCCAGGTTTAATAGATCAGTGTCATCGTTTGTAAACACTTGCTGTCTTAGTAGATGTAGGAAGCACCTCTTTTAACATTTTGATCTAAAGTTTTTTTTTTTTGCCCTATTATCTTTGTGTTACATGGAGTCACCACTTCAAGTAAGTTTCTAGTTGTTCCTGCAGGACCACTTCCACCTTGAACTTTTATTAACAAATTGGATTATGTATCCATCTGTTATTTGCATTGTTCAGAGTAGGAGGCCAGAATATGGCATTCCAAAATATGCCTTTCTGGTATAAGGATTATTTTGAGCTGATTATTTTGAGAAAAGACAGTCACAGGAGAAACTCTGAAAACAAGAGTAGAAGTTACCCTTTTGTAAGGGAAAGTTATATCTACACAGGATATCTCCATTTGTAAAGGCCTCTATCTCTTTCTCTCTCTCTCCCAGGAGAAGGATGACTAAATCAATACAGACAATTGTCAATGGAGAAGGTACCAGCTTAAATCTATATAGCAAACCTCATTCTTGTTTCCCATGCTTTTCCGTGGCATCTCTTCATAACTTGTCTTCCTCTATCCCCTTCTTTATTTCAGAGTATGATGGTATTTAAGCCTGAATTCAAGGTGGGCGTGGTGGTACATGCCTATGATCCTTGGAACTCAGGCAGAGGAGGCAGGAAGATCACAAGTTCGAGATCAAAGTCAGTCTGCATAATTTAGCAAGACCTTGTCTCAAAAAGTAAAAAAAATAAAAAAAGTGTTGTGGGTGCAGCTCAGTGGTCCAGCACTTGCAAAGCATGCAAGTGTGAGGTACTGGGTTCAATCCCCAGTACCACACACACAAAAGAAAGCCTGAATTCAAAGCCATCTCTTTGAGATTTACTCATTTACCCTGCTTCCATAAACATATGAGGTATTTATGTTATTAAACATTTGCTTATACTTCTCTTGTTAATTTATATTATGTTACAGGGATCTGTCCCAACTAAGAACTATGAAGAATAGAAAGAAAATTACTTTTCCTTCCCTGTATCAGTGATGTGAGCAAGCTATGTCAGAAACAGACAGACACATTTGTGTCTTTCTACAATGTCAGAACTTATTGAATAACAATAAATTCACAAACTACATCAATTTTGCTGGCTTTAATTCACCAAATACTATTGGCTTCACTTGATAGAAATGGCCATAGGAAAATATAGGTTCTTTTATTCTAATCTTAATTAGTGATATTAACTCTCAGACCACACTAACACTTCATACAATAATACACACACACAAGCACACATACATGCTACAGAATGGCTAAGAAAAGTTTAAAGAGGATGCAGGATAGTCAAAAGGCTGTACTGAAGACACAGGTAGAGAGCTGATATAGACACTAGGAACAGTCTCTGTAGGGAACAAGATAAGAGGTTTTATGAACTATAGGTAAAGACCTGTTCAGGGCACAGAGTTGTTAAATGCAGGCTCAGGTGGCAGGCAGGTGTAAGTGTCAGTTAAAAGTGGCCTGCATGTCATGGGCAGAAGAAACTGCTTGAGCTGGAACCCAGGAACAGAGACAGAGGTCCTTTACTGTGGCAATTTTCCTAGATGAGGCTCATGATGAGTGACTGAGTGGTGAGTCAGTGTGCCTGCCACATCTCAGTCGAGGGGTGCTCCTTCCTTTTCAGTCCCAAGTGAGGGCCTTACATTTTGTGTGATTGACAAGCTCATGTATCTGGTGTTTCTGATATGATTTGATATATTCACAAAAGTAATCTTTTATTGGCACAAATAAATTATTTATCAATTTGTGCCTCACAGTGTGCAAGCAGACAGTGGTTGTTTATTTGTATAAACAAGATGTAGTCATCCTATCTTGGTATTTATACTCAAAATGGAGTAACTCAGATCAAAATTGTTGCTTTATATAGCCCAACACATTCTCTCTAGCATCACTGCACTTATTTCTGAATGATGGTGTTAGCAATGATGTTAGCAATTATACTTGATGCATTATATGTATCAGTATTGATATATTAACACTTTAACTTTAAAGACATTTTTATTTGGTAAAATCTGAGGAAGCTCTGTATTGAAGTGAATTGTATTGTGCTAACATCAGTTTCCTGATTCTGGCTCTTCTCCTGCCCCAACCTCCACCTCTAGCATATAGTCCAGGCACCAGAAGTAGCAGCACGATGTTTTATAATGTCATCCCTTTATTAGTGCTTCTTTCTGGGCTTCATTCTTCCTCTATATAATTTTTTCCTGAATGATCCTTATTCATTTTTCTAGATTAAATTAATCATTATCTCCTTATGAAGCTGTAACTATCAGTAAATGTTGTGAGGTCCCAGCTATTCCAAGGGTCTGCCTTTCTATGCAATACAGTTTCCTTCCTTCTCCTACCTCCAAATAATCATATTTAGGATCTTTCTCCCCTCATCTCATCGTTTATATTCTTTTTCCTGCTCATCCTCTTGCTTGTTTCATATTTGTGTTACTTCCAACACTTGCCAGTGCCCGTGTCAGAACTTTTAGAAGGGAGCATATCATACTGTTTACATGAAAGTCATTAAAAACAAGACACAAAGCCCATTTTCAAGTAATGTCAAGTTCATTTTCCAAGAGTATTCAGAGATTTACAGTGAATCAGCTGTTCCAAAATGGCCTCAGAGGGAAGATATATTCAATAGGATTATTACCTTGCTTCGAGGAAGAAGGCAGATCCAATCATCCTAACTCATTTAGGATATCTGCTTCCTGGCACATCAAATAAGAGATGGCACACCCCCAGGCTTCTAATAGGTCTTTGCTCTCTTTCTCACACTCCTGTTCCCTCCCTCTCTCTCTCTCCCCACCTGCTTCCCCCCTTGGCTGTTTCTAAGTAAAATGTAAAATCTTTCAATTGGATTTCAGTTTTAAATATTAATGGATGCTTGGGTAAATTGACAATGGATGGAGTTTTATTAAAAGAAGAGATTTTGCAGGATGATACATATCTTCACATGCATTCCTAACCATGTTTTCTGGCCTATGTAGTAGCCTATAATTCGTCAACTAAGTGGCCTCTGTGAATTTTAGAAGCCTTTTAATTTTTTATATCCCTCTCTCTGATTAAAACTTTAGATTATGTTTGGACCAGGATTATATTTTCTCAGTAGTCTACTTTGGTCTTCCCAAATCTCACTACTGTGTTGTTATTTTAAGAGAGTAATTCTATCTCTCCTAGGAGTTGATGATCTAGGGATCTAGTCACATAGTGATGTCCCTGCCACAATAATCTTCTACCTCTATTGCCAGTCCTTACATATTTCCCAAAGCAATTCTTTTAAAAGCAGGATGTATACATTTTATAGCCCTTTTTAGATGAAAGTCATTTATCATATATTTGGTATATGGTGCTGAGGGTAGGGCCTAGGGCCTCAGGCATGTTAGGTAAGCACTTTATCACCGAACCACACACCGAGCACTCACATCTTATTTTTTTAACTACTTTCATTCTGCTGAATATTATATATTCTCTCTTATTTATATTTAAGGGCTTTATTGAGGTATAATTGACATACAACAAACTGCACATTATACATGTACATTTTAGCATAATTTGATATCTTTTGGCATATGCACATGGCTGAAACCATAATCACATATAAGAAAATGAACATATTCTAGCCAGGCATGGTAATACATGCCTATAATTGGAGCACTGTGGAAGTAGAGGCAGGAGGCCAATCTGGGCTACATAGCAAGATCCTGACTCAAAATAAGACAAATAAATGAAAAGAAAAATGGACATACTCATCAGCTTCAAGTTTCCTTGAGCCCTTTTGTTATCACTCTCTCCCACCCCTCTTCTACATTTAACTTCCAGGCAACCATTGATCTACTTTCTATTACTTCAGTTTGAATTTTCTACAATTTCATATACATGTAATAAAACAGAACATATGCTTTTTAAATCTGTCTTTTTGCACTTGGCAAAATTATTTTGAAACTTAAAATAATTGTGTGTAAGAATAATTCATTCTTTTTATTGCTAATATTAGATATTTGTAGATATTGGACAATTGTGGCTATTATCTAATTTGTTAACCCATTCACCTCCTGATGGATATTTTAGTGATTCCGGTTTGGGTTATTACAATTAGAGTTACTATGAACATTTGTACAAAAGTCTTTGGATTTATAATTTCATTCTACTAGGATAAATACAAGTGGAATGACTGCCTCATATGGTAAATGTTTGTTGTCAGGGAGGAAATGTACTTTATCTTCAACTCTCATAAGTTCATAGTTGGGACAAACTCCTGTAACAAAAGATAGATTAATTAGGGAAAAATAAACCAGTCGATTAAAATGTGCAGTTCACATCCCATGTGAAAAACTTCAATGAGAAGTAACTCAAGGCAGTGAGTTATTATAGCTTCTTCAGTGAAGGAGGAATTTGTGGAGAAATGACAGGACAAAGGAAAGAGATTTTAGGCTTCCAAAGATGGGAAACTGTAGGAAAATAAATATATGGGAAGAAACTAAGGGGATAAAGTTTCTTTGTAGATTCCTCTTTATAGTGGTAAGAGTTGTCTCAACTAAAGGAGAATTCATATTATATGTTCTGTCTTTAAGTAGGAAAGGGGGAGGCTAGAGAGACCTCTGCCTCTCTTTGCTGTTTCTTAAATACCTTTACTCAAAAATGATTTTTTTTTCAGTGCTAGAGATCAAATCCAGGGTCTTTCACATGCTAGGTAAGTGTTCTACCACTGAGCTACATCCCTAGCCCTTACATATAATTTTTATGTCAGCAGGACATACTTTAGGGCGATATTCTGGTATTCTTAAATGTTTAACTCTTTAAGAAACTGCCACATTGAGCCAGGTATGTTGATACATGCCTATAATCCAAGTATTTGGGAGGGACAGGGTGAAGAATTATGAGTTCAAGGCCAGCCTGGGCTTTATAGTGAGTTCAAATCTAGCTTGGGCTACATAGCAAGGCCTGCTTCAAAAAAACAAAAACAAAAACAAAACAAAACAAAGAAACAACAACAAAAAAAGCAAACAACAACAACAACAACAAAACCCTGCCATGCTATTTTCCAAAATGGTTGTGCTATTTTACTTCCCCATCAGGAGTCCATGAGAATTCTAGTTCTTTCACATTCTTGCCATATTCTATTAAATATTAATACTGTGACAGAATGGATTTGCTATAATCGTATCTAAAAAGAAAGTTGATGGGGGAAGAAAAAGGAGTGCATGTCAATCATTTGTGTTTGGGAAAAACAATAATACTGTTCTAACAAATGTTGTCTGTTCTTAAAATCCCGATTCCTACTACCCTCTTATTTAAAGGCATACCCTACTGAGAAAAAATAAAGAAAACTCAAGTGTAGAAAATAAGGAAGCCTTTAACTTTATATTTCTATACCTAAGATATTTGATCACATTAAGAAAATGTTTTGCAGTTTTACATGCTTTGTATGGCAAGAAGACAGCTTATAAATTTTGCATACTTTTTGGGTTGAAATGTTTAAAAAAGCAAAACAATAAAAAAAAGTAAACCCAGCTGGGTTCCCTGGCACATACCTGTAAATCCCAGTGACACGGGAGGCTGAGGCAGGAGGATCATGAATTCAAGCCAAGAGGCAACTTGTGCAACTGAATGAGACCTAGTCTCAAAATAAAAAAGAAAATCAAAAGGAGTTTGGAGGTTCAGTTCAGTGATAAGGCACTTGCTTAGCATGAGTGAAGCCTTGGGTTCAATGCCCACCCACAGATACTGCAAAAAAGATAAGAAAACATTGAAAGTGTTTGAGAATTAACACATTTCTTGGTATTATATGATTTTTCACATAGTGTACCAGTAAGGAAATAGGCTTTCCATGTATCAAACTCATCCAAGGCAGGAAGTAAGTCACAGTCCAAGCTATCTGATGAGCATTATCTTCCCTCAAGAATTGCTATAGATTAGGGTATGGTGGCAAACACCTGTAATCCCAACATTTGAGAGGCTAAGGCATAAGGATCAAGTTCAAGGCACACCTGGGCTACATGGTGAGTTTGAGGTCAGCCTGGGCCACATAGCAAGACTTTATCTAAAAAAAAATGTTTTAGAGAGCTGGGGATATACCTCAGTAGTACAGTACTTGTATGAGGCTCTGAATTCAATCCCTAGCATGTTGGGAAAAAGTTATTCTACAAATGCAGAGAAATGTGATAGAAACATTTGCATATCTTAAGTACCTCACTGTCAGTTTTACTTTAGAATATTTGTGCACAGCATAAAGTCTCCACTTATGATTGCATGCTGCCCAAACAACATGAGGACCAACCACTTAATGATGAAGCACAGATTAAAGTACAGAGCTAATCCTGATGGAATCTCCTGCCAAATATCCTTGGTCTTTACTATTATGGCTTTATGAGTCAGTGAACTCGAGGCAAAAATCCTATGGTAGTTCTGTAAATAAAGTCTTTTACTGCATTTTTTAAAGAAAATAGTTAGTGGAATGATTTAGGGTTTTGGACTGTCTAAAAGCCCTAAAATTCTTGGAAACCACTGCACTGTAGGACAATGTTTCAACCTGCTAATGTACTCCATTCAAAATTTTGATGAATTTTGATTCTGTCCAATTCCTAGATCAACTGATATAAACAGATTATATCCAGTATAAAGATGATCTTAAAACTACATATAACTGATATAAGCAAAATATCTTTTCAGTATCTTTGCTATGGTTTAGATCTAAAATATCTCCCAGAGGTCATGTCATTGGCTCCCCCAGCTGGTAGCACTGTCCTGGGTGGTTGTTGAACTTTGGGAGGCAGATCTAGCTTGGCAGAAATGAATCATTTGGAGGTGGGACCTTGGAGGTTCTTATCCAGGACCTGTGACTCTGACATTCTCTCTGCTTCATGTTCAGAAAGATGTAAGATCTTCCATGGGCCCTGCCTCCTGCCAATGCCATCCCTACCTCGCCCCCATTATGGACTGATCTTCTAACTGTGAGCCCTCAATAAATCTCTTTCCTCCAGAAGTTGGTTTTGGTTGTTTTTGTTGCTATGGTGATGACAGCTAACTAATACAATCTCAAATTGTTGAGAGAAACCAGGCATGGTGGGACATGCCTGGTACTCAGTACTCCCAGTACTCAGGAGGTGAAAGCAGGAAGATCCACGTGAGTTTAAGACCAGCCTAGTCTATATAGTGAGTTAAACTCTTGCATGGGCTACATGGTGAGACCATGTTTCAAAAAAACAACAAAAAATGTTGAGAGAAAAATACTTTAAGTGCAGGATATGATTGTTTATAAGTAGTATCAGGTAGAAGAGAAATTTTCTATTCAATGACAGAGAGGAAATATAGAATGTACATATCTTCTTTCACCTAACATAAAATATGAGCATTCTCTAAATTTTTATGAACTTGTAATTACTTGTTATGATTTCATAATATTTCATCAAATGCACATGACTTTTTAAAAACAAGTCTCATACGTGTTTTCATGTTTTACAATGTGAATTAATGATGTGATAAAATACATAGAACAGAGTTTGCCCGATATTTGTAATTGTTTCTTTAGGATAGATTCTAAGAAGTGGAATTGCTTTAACAAAGAATACTATTCTCTTAGTTTTGATGTTAAAATTCTTCCGAAAAAGACTGTGCCAAAATTTACCCTATTGGCAGTAAAAGTTTGTTTCATTGAAACTCTACTAAGGTGAGGCATTTTATGATTTTTTAATGTGTGCTAATTTAACTGAAGGCTGGGATTTAGCTCAGTTGGTAGAGCGCTGCGCTGCAGTCTCTGAGGTCCCAAGTTCAATTCCTAGCACCGCAAAATGGGAGAAGGATGTGGCAACCCACTCCCAAGGCAATACTGAAACAGTCAGCCATTGAAAACCCTATGAGGGTTGCTATGAGTCGGACTTGATTTGACAGCACCTATCAGCAGCAATTTTGTTTTAATTCCATTCTTTATCACAGGAGATTGTTTTTATTATCTACTGCTTTCTAGTTTTCTACTCACATCATTAAACATGTATATTGTTTGAAGTATTCATGTTTTTATTTATTGATGTATAAGAGCTCCTTAGATATGAAAAATATCAACCCTTAGCCTATTCATACAAAATTTACCATAAATGAAAACTTAGCACTTCTATCAAAACTGAAAACTCAGTTTTAAAACAGCTGTAGGCTAAAACACTCCTAAAACTAAAACTAAGTCTAAACTAAATTTTTTTCAAAAAATTTGAAATTCATATTGACTTATTTTCAAATTTCCCATTTTATTTTATTTTATTTTATTTTAAAGACAGGGTGGACTTGAACTCATGATCCTCCAGCATGCTGGGATTATAGGTATGTGCCACCAGGCCTAGCTCAGTTTACCCTTTTTAGAACAATATTATAAGGGAGATATTTTCTATTGCATTCATATTGTAGTTATTCCTGTTTACCAAATTTATAACCTTTTTGTGGTATTTAAAAAATGTATGGTTTTTTATAGTTAAGTTATATCTCATGTCTGTGTTTTAAAAGCAAGCATTTTGTAAAAGTAGTTAAGAGGAAAAACATTGCTAAATACATATTCAG
>VMDO01022868.1:13780-32808 GCA_007922755.1 Pedetes capensis | reverse complement strand
ACAAACTATGCACATAGTAGACATCTGAAAGAATGAATTAGCCACCCCTTAACCTGGAAGGGGTCCTCATTTTTCAATATTTTTACATGTTTAAGAAGCCCCGAAGGAAGACATCTTCCTCACGTTCTTCAAAGGAGAGTTCAAAAGCCACTGTGGCATGGAAACTAGTTTATGAGTCCATGGGTGAAGGTGGGAACTGGTAGAAGGAGCAGCCTCTAAATCCAGTTCAGGTGCTCCCAGTACCTACTTGGTGTATATATTAGCTTGTGTATCACTGTGACAAAATACCTAACAGAAACAAATTTATGGGAGGAATGATTTATTGGGGCCTTTAGGTTAATGGATTTCAGGCCATTGAAGCAAGAAGGTATGGCAATGGAGCAAGTAGCAGGGCCTATGGCAGAGAACTTCCTCATGGTGATCATGGTGATCAGGAGCAGAGAGAGCTACCAGAACCCGGAGCCCACATAAAACCTCCAACAACCTGCTGCCAGTGACCTACTTCCACAAAGCTAGGTCCCACCTCCCAAGGTTCCATAGCCCCGTAGGACAGTGTCACCAGCTAGGTACCAAATATATAAACACATGACCTTTGGGAGACATTTTAGATTCAAACTATAATGCTATATTGCCAACCTTTTGTTCCCTTCCTTTAGTGAATCATTATGTGAATTTAAAGTAATACAGAACTATGTCTGTCTGTCATTCATTTGTTAACTAATTAATATGTATTGACTGGTTATAGTGTGTCAGGCACTGTGGACTCAAAGATAAAAAGCAATATTCTCATGCTCGCTCGCTCGCGCGCGCGCTCTCTCTCTCTCTCTCTCTCTCTCTCTCTCCCCCTCCCTCCCTCCCCCCTAGGGGGCTGAACCCAGGGCCTTACACATACTTTACACATACTCTACAATTGGGCTGCATTCTCAGCCCCCTTTTTATTTTTTATCTTGAGACAGCATCTTGCTAAGTTATGCAGGCTGTCTCTGACCTCAAATTTGTGATCCTTCTGCCCCGTCTCCCCAGTTGCTGGGATTAGAAGTGTGTGCCACCATGCCCAGCTGATATAAAGCAATTTCTACTTAAGAAATTTATATCATAATGGAAGACAAATAATGTGTTTCTTTGTGGTATAATTTGTGTCATTATAAAGTAAAATAAGTGCAGAGTTCTTAGTGATTGTTTTCTAAGAAGCCTCTTTGATTGTCCCTGGTGAAAGATGTGTGATATATAAAATCTGTACATATTTTCACGAACTTGTAAAACACATTCTTTACCAGTTTTTAGTTACTGTGTTCATCATAGTAGAAAATGGAACTAACATAGATAGCTGGCTATTCAGAGATTTCTGTTAGCATCCATTATTACCAGTTTCTTGCCCTAGCACATCATTTGTTCATTCTGCCAATAAGGAGCAAGGTTGACTGGTTTGATTTTCATTTTGTTTCGTTTTCCTTATATAGTCTTTGTGGGATAGGCTATAATGAACAGTGATGTCAGGCAGTCATAGTGGGGAAAAGAGATTTGGATAATTGATTGCATCAGTGAATTGATTTCCAATGTGTAGTATAAAGAAAAAAGAACATTTTAAAATCACCTTTATTGAGGTCTGTTGTTGTTGTTAGGGGCCATTGAGTTGTGTCTGACTCATAGCAACCCTCATAGAATTTTCAGTGGGTGGTTGTTTTGGGATTGCCTCGGGAGTGGATTGCTACATCCTTCTCCTGTTTTTGCCATGCTGGGGCTCGAACCCAGGACCTCAGTGACTGCAGAGCAACACTCTACCAACTAAGCTAAAACCTCAGCCCCTTATTGAGATCTAGTTTACATAAAATAAAATTGACTTATTTTTTATGTATAATTTAATTTATTTTGACAGTTTTATGTACCTATTTGATTGCCATCACAATGATAGAAAACATCTCGACATCCCACAAAGTTTCTCATTTTCCTTTGCAGTTAAAGGTTGAGCACCAGCCCCAGCCTTAATTAAGCAACCACTGATTTGCTTTCTATCACTATAGACTATTTTTGCTTGTCCTAGAATTTCATATAAACAAGATCAGAAATGTACACTGTTTTGTGTTTGGCTTCTTTTGTTCAACTTAATATTCTTGAGATTAACTTATGTTGCATGGATTATTGGTATGTTATTTTTCATTGTTGATTAGTATTCCATTCGATATATTTACCAAAATGTGTATATCCATTCACCTGTTGATAGGCATTTGGGGTTTTATTTCTCAGTTTGGATTGTTGGGAATCAAGCTATAATGAGCATTTGTTTACAAGTCTTTGTATAGATATGTTTTCATTTATCTAGGGTAAATACATAATAGTGTAACTGAGAGTTCTAATAAATATATGTCTACTATCATAAAAACTGACAGACTGGTTGCCAGGTGTGGTGACACATACCTGTTATAACACACTTGGGAGTCTGAGTCAGGAAGATTGTGAGTTTGAGGCCAGCCTGGCCTACAGAGTGAGACTCTGTTTTAAAAGAACAGAAAGAAAAAAAGAAACCAACAAACCGTCCAAGTGGTTATACCATTTTAAATCTTCACAGTAATGTATATACCTAGACAGCTTTCTCCAACCTCCTTCCTAAGTGCATAGTTATGCAACTTAACTGTGACTGGCCTGACTTCCTCCCAGAGCTTGGCAAAACTGAGTTGCAAACCCTGTACTCACAGGTCTTGTCTTTCTTAGTAAACAAGAAATGTAGTTCCAAGAACCTGCTGCCTTTTTACTCCTTTTTCTTATTTTGATTTGGCTCATCTCCTTTGAGTTCAGTTTTTTCATACCTTGCCTTTGTACCCTTGCCTTTGAATCTCTGAACACATTACTATTTCTACTCTTACATTCCTAAGACATTACTAGGTCTGTCTCCCACCTGGTGACTTTTTCTATTTACATTTATTTACAAGTCATGTGGAAAAGAATTGGGAACTCCAGTCTGTGGGCCATTAGGCAGCCTGAGATAAGTTTTGCCCAGGTAGGACCTGACTGATAAGTTAACAGAACACTCTTGTTCCTTTGAGCTAAGAGGGTAAGGATTTACTTAGTTGAACTATCCCCAGGATGTAGGAAAGTACCTAATTCCATTCTTATGCCTATATATTAGGTCCTCGAATCTATTCATTGATGTTAGACTTGTGCTTATTTTAGGCCCAAACAGTGAGTATACACATACCCTTTCATTCCAATCTTCATTTGTATTCACTGTGTTGGGAATCTATATTTTATGTATTCATAGATAAAGTGCCTAGTTTAGTGTTATACAACCTATGAGCACTCAATAAATATTAATTGAATTGAAATAATGGCATCCCTTATAAATATTCATGAGCAAATAAAACTAGCTAAACATATGGAATATGAAGTACTCTAGAAATATTTGAGTTAAAATGATTAAAAACTGGTGTGGTGATTTCATTATGTGACAATATAGGTATTGCAGGAATTCACGAGTTGTAGAAAGTATTCTAGAGAAAAAAATGTATAATTTAATATATAATTTAAGAAAACAGCTATTTTCTATAGCCTGTGTTTTAGGAGTTAACATGAATTCACTAGCTAGGTGGATGGATGGATGAAATCTACTTCTGGCAGAAATCTGTGAAGCTTTTATGTGGCTAATAATACTTAACAAGCACCTTCTAATCAAGTGGACTAAAACTTGATGAATTGGTAGAGCCTTGATTGGGCCTAAGGACAAGAATTATCTTTAGTACCTAGCTGTTCCTCAACTTAAATACTAGGACTGCTCCAACTAGTTAGTTGACATGCTTCATTTCTCAGTATATGGGTGTCAAGTTACTTTAGAAGGCAAGCATCATCAGGCTGTTTTTTGAGATGTGAATTTTTAAATTGTGCTTTCTTGTTGACTTCAACTAATTAAAAAATGAGAGCAGCTGATGGTGTTAGGCTGGTTACATATCACTTTTCTGAAGTTGGTTAACCTGTAGAGAAGTGAGAACACCAAGTACGCAAGGTTAAGAGGCATGTCTCAGCTATTCAACCCATCGAAAATGTTTTTCAAGAAACTACACTTTTAAAAATACCCTCTAGGAAGCTACTTGATTTTTTTTTTTCTATGTCTCTTAACTCATCATGCCATTCTATTTTTTTCCTATAGATCATGTTTCAGGCGTATGGAGACAAACAGGGACCACTGCATGGAATGTTAATCAATACTCCATATGTAACCAAAGACCTGCTTCAATCAAAGAGGTTTCAGGCACAATCCTTAGGAACAACATACATATATGATATCCCAGAGATGTTTCGGCAGGTAAAGGTGGCTAACGGGTGAGGGTTCTCACTTGTTCCAAGGAGGTAAAGCTTTCTTGAATTTTCATCACTTGCAGCTTTGACTAGAGAAGAACTCTTCCAAAGGGCAGGAAATACTTGACGCTATTCTCATTTCTCTTTCATTCAATATTCGGTGACTGCCAACTCAGATATTAGATAGTTCTTTATATGAGTTAATGGGAAGAATGGTGAGAACAGAAGTCTCCTTTACCATCTGCCTGTGCGGGTAGCTTACAATGACCCGTGTGAGGATATATATATATATATTTTTTTTTTTTTTTTTTTTCTTACTGTCTGTATTTAAGTTAGGGATATTAACAAAGAGGTATAAAACTTTAGTTCTCATTTTCCTATTTTCCAAGATAACCCAGGTGCCTCATTGATAGCCTAGGCTAATATGAAGAGAATCAATATGGATAACTAGATAAATGGATATGGAGTTCATGGTACACAGTTTAAAATAGAAGTTCTTTTGTGGGATTTTTATTATTGCTGAATAAAAACTAGCATAAGAAAATATGACATTATGAATCTCATCCTCTATGTGAAAATAAATTTCTTTGATCTGTATGGTGAATCATCTCTATGCTGCAGATTTTTCCCCATCAATAGAAGGCAAAAAAAGTATATCACCAGCAGAAAATGCAACAGATAAAGAATAAGGTATCAAAAGAATACTGAATTTGACTTTAAAGAAACTATGAATATAGGATTTTTCCCAGTCTCCTAGTCAATACTGCAAGTATTACCACATCTGAATCTTAATAAAGTAATATACATGGACTTGGTGAATGGTCTATAATTCTTGTATGATTCACAAATATAAGGCATTACCTTTATGTAACCATTTATTTACAAGTTCTTTCTCTTGAAACATAGCTACCTTCATCCAATATTTCCCTTTTACATCATTCTTAGCCTAAAAGCTGAGTGTTAGTTATGTTTCCCAATGTCAATACTATAAATAGAAATCCCATTCTATGTAATTCTTCTTATCTAATAGATATAAATACAACAATTAGAATATGTAGGTATGTAAAAGTCACTTGGGCTTTAACTGTTAGTGTGAGACAAGAAAGAAAACTGTACTGGTTCCCACTTCTTAAGGGATGTTTGTTTTGTTTACATAGGAAGTTAGATATGGAAATCACAAGCATTTTTAAATGGATGGGTATGTTTTGTCTCAAATTTGAGCAGAGCTGATCTATACATTTATAAATAGTCATACACATCTTAGTGAGCTAATTCCTTGGGGAAGTACCTATAACTGTGAAAAATATTAATTCTTCCTTGAACCTCTAGTAGAAACCTTATTCTGTCGTTCTTGGATTTTGTTTGTATTAGCTGAGTATCATATCTTGTTTTTGTGGATATTCTTCTATTGCCAGGCTTCTCTAGAATCCTGCCCCCCAGCCTTTTGGTAGTACTAGGGGTTGAACCTAGGGCCTCACACATGCTTGTGCAAGCACTGTACTATTGAGCCACACCACTAGCCCATTTTTTTACTTTTTCTTTCTGAGACAGGATCTTTCAAAGTTAAGCAGGCTGCCTCTGGCCTCAAACTTGTGATCCTCTTGCCTCCACCTTCTGTGTTGCTGGGATCACAGGCATGCACCACTGTACCCAGCCTACTCTCCCCTGCCCCAGCTTTTTAAAGAAGGAGATGGTGCTACTTACTCAGTTTTTCATTTTAAAATTCCTGGGGTAGAGTTAGGACTTTTGTGTTTGTTAATGCTTTAAGTGCTGATTCAGATTCACTCAGTAGTTTGACCTTGATGGAAAAATACCTGATTTTTGTCATGTAAAAAAATAATTACAAACCTGTATTTATTGAGAGTAGGATCTGGAACATTAAATCTCATGCTTATATTCTCTGTAGAACACCTGAAAGAGAAAGCAAAACCAGTTTGACAAAATCATTTTTGTCCATGTTTAAATGTTAATTGTCACTGATTGTTTGAACTTCTCTCTTCCTCTAGTCCCTGATCAAACTCTGGGAGTCTATGTCTGCTCAAGCATTCCTTCCCTCACCCCCTCTGCCTTCTGATATACTGACATATACTGAACTGGTATTGGATGATCAAGGTCAACTAGTCCACATGAACCGGCTTCCAGGAGGAAATGAGGTAAGTAGTTGAAACCTCACTTTCCTGTTTCTGTGCCCACTAGTACCAGCCTTCCATAAAAATAGTATTATATAAGATACAAATTGCATAGGCAGTGTAGTTTTGGCAGAGTTCTTTAGTGAGAGAACACTGAATGGATATCAAGGAATTACTTTGAAAATTTTATGTATAATAATGGAATTAAGATTTTGCTTTTTGAAAAAGATTATTATTTTCTGATAGACATATATACTAAAATATTTACAGATGAAATGATCTAATAGCCAGAATTTACTTCAAAATAAAGGAGGAGGAAGATGGGAGTATAGATGAAACAAGATTGGTCATAGTTAATAATTGAAGCTAATTGATAGATACACAAGAATAGATTATTTTCTCTACTTTTGTATATGTTTGAAATTTTGAGATTTTTCTGTGCAGTCCCTGGGTTCAGTTCCCACTACCCCTCCCACACACACACACAAAAGGAAAGTATTGTTTTGCCTAATGTTTTTCCTTATTTGCATACTAATTATGTATTTTCTTTTAGTATCTTTTCCATGCTAAGTTCATTTGATCTGCTGTTGTTGTGAGCATGTATATTCTTCTTACAGGGCCCCATTCAGAACCAAGGGTTTAAACAAGAAAGAAACAAAGAGCTCATTTCTTTTTGCTGATAAAGTCACAGTCTGCCCTGTACCCTTAGACCCTCCTCCATGTGTTGAGATCCTTCCAATTTTAACTGTGTTTGTAATGTACAATTATAACAATAAGAAACAATAACAAAACCAAAAATGGAGAAGTTTTTATTTCAACCGTAGATATAATTCTTAGATAAATATCATTCCTTAGAAAGAATAATCTTTGCCTGAGTGTTCACCATAAACAGGCTGTGTAAATCACTGGAGATAATATGGAGATTTTTTCCATTTTATTTAATATTTTTTCAAATAAAAAAAGTTGCTCTATGTACAAGGTATGTGGCTGTTTCAGTAACACAATAAGGGTTGCCAAGAGTAGCTGATTTAGTATTAAGACAGAAACAAGCTTTGAACCAGATGGAGAGTATCAGACTTATACGAGTTCTTTTAATCTAGTGCCTTGACAAATAGCAAAGGCAAGAGGATGAGGAGGGAGGATGCATAGAATTTTGACAAGAGTAGGTATATACTCGTCAATACACAGTTGAAGCAGAG
Organism: Pedetes capensis; assembly: GCA_007922755.1. NCBI lineage: Eukaryota > Metazoa > Chordata > Mammalia > Rodentia > Pedetidae > Pedetes > Pedetes capensis. The sequence continues at coordinate 25,193 of VMDO01022868.1, read as the reverse complement.
ATAATGTGTAGCATCTGCTTTGTGAGTCCCTCAGCAGCAAAGAAAGGCTTCATTGTGCTCGACTTAAATTCTGATCACTGAACTACTGTTCAGGAATGGAAGGCAACCTTGTGAACATGGGGCTGAGAGTAAAACAGTTTTAACTAATGTAATTAAAACACAAAATGAGATTCTTTTGCCACATGAAAGCTAGCTGCAGTGCTGTGTGAAACCTCTTGCCATGATCTTTCTCTCTTGCTTTCTCTCTGCTCTCATTCTGTGTTTGAGCGAATGGAGACTAGGGGAATATTGAAGTCCCAGAGGGACAGAGCTCTGTTCTTGCTGAAATTACAAGCACAGAGCTGCCTGGGCATGAACATGTAGTGTTTACTCTGCCAGTATGAATACAAATAGTCTTATTATACGGACTCTATACCCAAAGACCACACACACACACACACACTCACACACACACACGCATGCACATACACACACACAATTTTTTTAAAAAATTAAAGGTTTTCTTTTTTAATCCCTTTAAGACATAATAAACCTTAGTGGAAAGGTAAGCCTTAAACAGTTGTATAGGACTATAGCTATGAGTGATAATCTAGTATAAGAACCAAATGTTTTCCTTTGCCCAGTTCTTTAATAATTTTGAAACCAGAAAGCAAATAGCATTTGTTAAAATGATTTTTGCTCTTTATCAGTTCTCACTTTGTTCTTGTTCTGCACTTTTCTGTCCTTAGTTGCCCATTTTCTTTGTTCTCTTTTCCTTTTCTTCAAATGATTGACTAGGATTGAGGCTGAGTGTTAGCTTGCTGTTTCTGAGCCTTTGAGCTTGGGAAGAGTGAGACTGATGTTCTTTTGTGAGTAGTTAGTGACTAATGCCCATGATGGCTGGTAAAGTCAGTGGCCTTAGCTAGATTACACTACACAACAGGAATGAGGTTAGGGTATTAGTATCAAACTCTGCTACCAATAGCTTGAACATACAATGGAGCACGTCTACTGAGAGACTGGCCAATCTAAGGATGGAGTTTCAGCAGTCAGAACTCTGAGGGACAGCTGTGCCTACGAGATGACAAGATGTCAGCAGGATGTATTTCCTCATGCTGAGCTCAGTTTTATCAGGGCACATTGACTTTCAGTTATTGCGGTTTAATTTTCTTTGGCCAAAGAGACAAGTTTGTCATGAACTTGGCACTCTACATATTACCCCAAGAATGACATGAGGGGAACGAAAAGAGATGATGCTGATGAGATTTGGAGCAAATCTGTCCTGTCCCAACAAGAATGGGCATTGAACAGAGCCTTGAGAAATAGTTTTTATTATAAAAGAAATAAAAAATTGACCTGTTAATATTCTGAGAGCCAAGGCTCAATGCAAATGCACTGATGCTATATAGACATTAAATCATCATAATGTGGTGTTCTCCAAAGGTGACAGTTCTACCAGGTCATCATAGTGGTTGATATTGCAGTACCTTGAAGGATTGGAGTTTCTGAGTTTAAAAACTAGCATATGGCTGGGCCCAGTGGTGCACTCCTGTAATCTCAGCAACTCGGGAGGCGGAGGTAGGAGGATTGCAAGTTTGAGACCAGAGACAGTCTGTGTAATTGAGTGAGACCCTGTATCAAAAAGTATTTTTAGGCCAGGCGCGGTGGCGCATGCCTGTAATCCCAGCAGCTCGAGAGGCGGAGGCGGGAGGATTGCAAGTTCGAGACCAGAGGTAGTCTGCGTAATTTAGCGAGACCCTCTCTCAAAAAGGTAAAAAAAAAAAAAAAAAAAGGGCTGGGGGCGCAGCTCAGTGGTCCAGCACTTGTAAAGCATGCAGGCACGAGGCCCTGGGTTCAACCCCCAGTACCACAAAAAAAAAAAAAAAAAAAGTTTTTTCAAAAAAGTAGCCTGGGTGTGCCAGCTCAGTGCTCCAGCACTTGGAAAGCATGCAAGCACGAGGCCCTGGGTTCAATCCCCAGTGCCACAAAAAAAAAACAAAAAAACAAAAAAAAACACCTAGCATATGGATATGAGGAATAATGGTAAAACAAGAGATTCCTGCATGATGATTGTCCCATGAATTGAGATACGTTTCCCCTGGTCAAAACAGAAAACCTGCACATACTAGACCATTGGTTATACTGGTGTCCAATCCCTCTTCCCTATTTGTTTTCCACCTTGGGACAGTAAATAGGTAAAATGGTGGTAAGACCAGAACTTGGGCCAATTCAGTTCTATTTAGTTTTAGGTAACTTGTTTGCCATCTGAAGAAGAATATTGGTTATGTCAGCAGAGATGTGACCTGAATTTTGAACATTAGTGCCTGTATTAAAAACAGGAAAAAGACAGCTTTCTGATTCCATGCTAGTTACTTTCTCCTTTCTATTTTCCTAGTTTTCCTTTCCCCATAAAGAAAGATGTAACTAAAGGAATACCACCTAATGCCTGATGAAAGGTGCAGAACACACTTTTCTCATTGCCAACCTTGAATGGCATTGCATTGAGTATGAATTTAGAGCAGGAATAAAGACGATGTAGATCAAATTTGTAAAGTACGTTACTTGGAGATAGCTGTAAAGATGAGTTGCCCAGGACTGTGATGCTATGGCAATGAGCCCTGTATGTAAATACACAACTAAGTGAATGTGTGCGAGTGAACCTGGAAAAAGAAGAAATGCAGCTGTCCAACAAGTCCATTTTACTACCTCTCTGTTGTGGAGGAATTGTTTATCTTTTTCTGCCAGTTTGCTAACATGTTTTGATCATTTGGTGGAAGCTGTAATTGCAGGTGGGAACACTTTGAGTAACAGTTCGCAATCCAGTGCAGCTGCTTTTCGCACTAAATCTGTTATTAAAAAGCTCAGGATGAAATCAAGCCAAGGGCTATAACAGACTTGACAGAGAACAACTTACCTTTGTCTGGTAGGACAAAGAAAATTCTAGCTTTGTTGAGGCTACGTTCTTATTTGTTCTGAAATAAGTCATTATTTTATTTCTTTTTAACAGCTCTGTGAACTAAATCAGGACTCTCTAAATTGGGCAATAATGAAAGATATGATAGAAAGGTAACGTTTATAGTAATTTTTGTGCTAGTAGAAATCAAGTCCCTGTTTTCCTTAGTAGCTGCAAACATACGCTTTTTAACATACTCTCCCATTACTCTTGTCAGAATGAAAAACTGAGACACTGTGTTTACAAGCAGTTAGGTACAGTATGCGCACCCAAAAAAAAGAATGGTAATCATAGACTAGAATTTTTGCATGGAATAAACATTTTTTCCTTTATTTTTCTTTTCTTTTTTTTTGAGACAGGATCTCACTATATAGCCCAGGCTGGCATGGAACTCAAAATCATCCTGTCTAAACCTCCTGAGTGCTGGAGTTACAGATACAAACCACTACAACCAGTCTTAAAATATTTCTGGGAGAAAAGTGTATTCCAAATTGAATGCAATTTGATGGCCGTTTTTACATATACTGCCACACTTAAGAATTGTGGTGGCTCCAAGCTTTATTTTTTTCAGATGAGCACTAGGTGTCAGGGTTTTTCCTTCCTAGCACTTTAACACTCCAACAAGTCTCTTGAATCACCCTTTTTGGTGAAGCAAATCCACTAGTATTCTTTTTTATTTATTTATTTTTTTCTTCAATTGGCAAGTAGACTTTCCTTAATGTTCCTACAATATGCAATTGCTGTTTTAACTCTTTGGTTTGAGATATATTGAACTTACATAATGGCTCTACTAATTTTTATAGGAAGCAGATGATCAAAGAGGAAGTTAGGGTAGATATTAATGTTTAAAGACTAGTTGCTGTCATGACAGATATCTTGGTTTCAGTTCTGCTTTGTGTTCTTGGGGGGTAAAATATTGGATAGTGGACATAAGGAATTCAGTTATGAAACTACTCAGTCCTATAAGCACTCATTTAATTATTGTTTAAATTGTTTATAGTACCTTGTCATCATGTACCATAGTAATTAATTTTTTAATTTTTGTTGTTGTTGTTGTTAGTAGTTGAATCTTAAACTCAGGGACTTGCACATACTTTGTAGGTGCTCTACCATTGGGCTGCACCCCTAGCCCATATTTTTATTTTTTATCTTGAGACAGGGTCATGCCAAGGAACACAGGCTGCATCTAGTCTGAAACCTGCAATCCTCTTGCCTCCACCTCCTGAGTCTTTGGGATTATAGGCATGTGCTACCACATCTGGGATCTCCTTAATTTTTTAATTGTAAAATATGTTGTGGAAAAATATGAAGTGGTTGTTATGACAGATATCCCTACAACTACCAAACACTTAGACAAATCTTACCATTTTGACTGTGTTTCTTACTTACATGTTGCTATAATCCTTTGAAATTTGAGTATAAAAGAAAAAAATTAGGAATCAAATAGGGAAAGGAAGTTGGTAAGCTAAAGTAAGCCTAAAAGATTAGAAGAAATTAATTAGTAGATACATTCTAACAGTTCTTAGGCCAGACCTCTTAACCCAAAGGACCTCTTATTTTAGAAAAATCACTATCACCCTCTGTCTTAATTCACTTGGTTGACATTTTCCATGCTCTCAAAGGAGTTGCTTGGGTTATCCTGGACTCAAATTCTAGAGGAACTCATTATGGTCTAAAACTGCCTGGACAGAGTATGTACATGCTTGTGGGCTTTGGTAAAGAAAGAGTTGACCATTTCTCATGAGCACAGGACTCAAATATTTTTCTAGTTTGACATTAGACTTTTATACATTGTTTTACTCAATTTAACCTCAAAATAGCTTCATGAATGTGAAGCTAGTTTGGATGTATTTTATTGTGCTTTTGTTTCATTCTTTCTAAATCAGTTTACCTTTTCATGCTGGGTGTGGAAATTAAGTCACTGTAAATCTTTTTAGTTATGTGTTGGAAAACCAAGATAATTGAATTGTATTGAGCTGAAGGTGAGCTGTGAAATACGAGGTGTAAACAAAATAATATAGTGAATGTTTAAAATTTATTACAGTAAAAAACACACTGCCATTAATCCCCCTCAAAGTACTCCCTCTGGCTTTTGGACATACTTATTCCATTATTCTTGCCACTTTCTGTAGCAGTTCTAGAAGACCTCTTTTGTTTAGTTTCATCCTCCATCATGAGAGTACTCTGTCACAAATTGCTTCCAGGATGGCAATTTCTGTCAAATAAAAACATTATGGTGTGTCCTCATTCACCTTATTCACTGGATCTGGCACCGTGTGACTTCTGGCTCTTACCCGAAGTCAAAATGACCTGAAAAGTATACATTTTGATTTGACTCAGGATATCAAGGCAGCCATGACAGCATAACTAAAGACACACAGAAAAGAAGACTTCCAGAACTGCTTCAGGAAGTGGCAAGAACAATGGGATAAGTGTGTTTGAAGCCAGCAGGAAAATTTTGAGGGGGGTAATGGCAATGGACTTTTACTGTAATAATTCTTTTTACTTTAACATTTACCTTTTGTTTTTTCTTTTGTTGTTGTTGTTGTTGTTTGGAGTACTTGGAAGTTGAACCCAGGACCTTGTACATTCTTTGCAAGTGCTTTACCACTGGGCTGGCACCCTCAGCCCATTTTTATTTTTAATCTTGAGACAAGGTTTCACTAAATTATGCAGGCTGCCTCTGGCCTTGAACCTGCAATCCCCTGTCTCTGCCTCCCAAGTTGCTGGTATTACAGGCATGAGCCACCGTACCTGGCCAGTTTACCTTATTTTTGATCACACCACATAGACCTTAGAAAACCAAGTGTGAAAAACAGGACCAGGATACTATGCACTGATTGAGGACAGTCTGTCTAACAGTCACTTATCTATCCCTGAAGATGCTTTGAGATCATTAGTAGAAAGGGCCAAATACCACTAGTTATATAAACATTGATAATTTGTGCTTGTCTTATTTTTCACCAAGGGCTTCAAAAAACCAGTTTTGAATCCTTTCAGACCTAGCAAGATAAAAGTTCTAAGTATAGAGAAAAATATATTATGGAATTTGTGGTAAGATAGTTTTATTTAAAATCATTATACTCTTTTCTCCTTGTATCCCCATTCTAAGTGAACATATTTGGGTACAAGTATTTGTCTAAAATGATCTTCCAAACCAATTGGATCCTTCATTAGGAAAAATTTGATGCTAATTTTGATAAGTCTACCTACATGGAATCACTTCTGATGAATTTCTAACACTGTTCTTTTGGCATGTATATACTTTTCTTAGGATTCTTTCTGAATAGTTGTTAGTGGTGTCAGAGATTTTTCATGAGGTTGAACAGTTGGTTTTGACTTATTTAATTGTTAGCAAATCAAAGCTTAAAGTGCTTGATTGACTTGGAAAATCCCAAAGCATCCATTGGCCCACTAAAGGAGTACTTATAGAGGACCTCCCAGTGCTTTTGAAAAGTCCTACAGATAACCCTTAAACAAAAGACTGTACTTGCCAGAATTTCTGCATATGTCTTAAGTTTTCAGATTTTACTAAAAAAAGGTGGGACATGGTACTCTATGTCAAGAAACTTTACAGTTCCAACTAGAGGCAATAACAAACATCAGGACAGCAACAGCTGACACCAGAAGATGGGTTACAGCATGGAGCATCAGAATACAACATTCAGTCATATAGTTATTGGGCAAGGTTACAATAAGCCAACTTGTTAATTTCCATATCAGTGAATTAATCCTGTGCCCCATTTCTTCAATACCATTGGTTTATATGTGCTCCATTGCATGATTAAAAAAAAATAACTGATATACTTATTAAATTATTCTATGTATTGTTGTTGATGTTAGGTGCCAGTCAAGTCAGGTCCAACTCCTAACAACCCTCTGTAAAACAGAATGAAATATTCCCTGACACTGTGCCATACCCGGCTCTAGGTCGGTGCTTCTCTGCTCTTTATAGGCTTTTCAATGGCTGATTATCTCAGGATTATTTCTGGAGTGGTTTGCCAGGCCCTTTTCCCATTTTTGTGGTGCTAGGAATCAAACTTGGGGCCTAAGAGAGCGCAGAGCAAGTACTCTACCACCCCACTCCTACTATATGTATGTGTGTAAAATTACTATTTCCATGTATGTAAATATTACAGGGAGAAATCGTTCCTCTGTTCAGAATTATTGCTTCTAATCTTTGCTAACATTTTCAAAGAACTACTTCCAGGATGAATTTTTTTTCCTCTAAAAATGATACTTTTCTGATCCTTTTGTTGAATTTTAGAGGATTTGATATAAGTTTGTGTAGCCATTATTGAATTATCCAAGCATGAAAAAAAATTATTTTTCAGTTCTGAAGAAAATTGTTCTGAGCCATTTTTATGTGATCATACACCCTAGGCTGTGGAACATGCTATATCTGGCAGATAATATAGTACTGAAAGGTGTTAACATTGTTTCAGGATGGTTTCCCATATATGACAAAAATTAAATATTACCTTGCCTTATGACTTACAAGTACATCTTTTAAAACCTGTAGAGTATTTTTTGATATTTCATATCTTTTATGAGACTTATATGAGTTAAAAGTTACTATGGCAATTTTTTGGTAGTTTCTAGTTAAAAGTGCAGATTTACTATTCCATATAAAATACAAAAGGGGGCAAATGGTAACATTTTGTTATGCATGTGAAAAGGAAATTAAATTTTAACTCCTTTCTCTGGGTCTTGGTTTTCTCATTTTTATGATGCAGATAATACTCCATTTCAGACCTAACATTGTAGAATTCTTTGTATTGCTGCCCTAGGACCTTGCGGATGATCATCTTTGTGGCATTAGCAACTTAGAACAATAGCTATTGGAAGCTTTAACAAAAAACACTAAAGTTTTAAACTTTTAGCGTGGAAAACCACAAAGTGTCACCATCTCAGCCACAGTCTAACTTGTGTTTAAATCCACATAGAAAGGTATTGGTACAGCTGAACTCAAAGTGTGGAGATACAAGAAAGCCAAGTGTGGCAAAGATATTCCCTTTCTGCATCCCACAGAATAGCTAGAGTTGATCCATGCTCCTTTATACTCTCAAAAAAAAAAAAAAAAAAGACAGAAGGAAAAAAAACAAAATCCTTTCATGTTTTCCCTTAGCTTTCTCTTCATATTTCCCTATTGAACTTAACATTATTGTTTTATTTTATGATAGCAACAGCAGCTTTGAAAAGTGCCTGTGTACACTTGCACATTCTATTCACACTGATAGTACAATTAATGTTGATGTCAATTTTGGTGTTAATTTTAGGTCACGATTAGTGTTGACACTTTGTGTCAGACTAATGGCCTTTATGGGTACCACCAGAATAAATGTTAATATTATCATGTTTTTAGTATCTGTTATAGTAACATTAAACCAGGACCCTCTCACGAGAAAAAAATACATGTATGGATAGATAGATAATGCCTTTCTGTATAGCCGGTGTTACTCAGCGAGAAAATGACATCTCAGGGCAGAATCCTAATCACTGTTTGGAGCATCAGAAATAATGATCACCTCTGATCGGAGGTTGTGAATAATTCATTTGGTTTGATTTTCACGTCCTGTCCAGTGATACTTTTCAAACCAAATGTGTTTCTACAGGAAAATAATGGTCCCACTTCTTATGGAAATACTGTGGCACAAATCATTTTATCCACATAAAAACAGTTAAATAAGACTGTTCTCTTCTGCTTGCTTTCTCTTCCCCATTCTCTCCTCCCTCACTTGAACGTCTTTATTCCAGGGATCAGAATGTGACCAGAGAAATATTTTCTTCCTCAGGACTTCTATAAGGAAAACAAATATTTATTTCTGTTAATCCTTAGCTTATTCACTGTAACTCTTATGATCCTCTTCCATTTTTCCCTTTAAGATAATTAGATTGATAACTCTAAACCTAAGAAACATGTTCATTGGAAGCTCTGTTACGGAAAATCATCGAAATTAAATATTTTAAGACTTATTCATGGCTATATTAATGAAAAACACTTTTTGGTAAGAAGATAAGACCACTTGGTTAGTCAGTACGTGAGTGAAGCAATGGTCAGGGAAGAGGATGCTGGTGCTGCCAGTGCCAAGAAATCCGAGTTTAAACCTCATTAGACTGTAAGCCTGTCCACTTACACAAGCAGGCTACAGGTTGCCCTTTGATTGCTTCCTTAGCCCTTCAGTCCTCCTCAGCCCTTAGTCCTGGAGTTTCATTTTTAACAGATTTCACTTGTGTAAAAAAAGTGGGAGGGAGAGAGAAGAGGGAAAAGGGGGGATTCAGTAATGAGATTTCCATTGGTTGTTAATATACAAGGCAATTAATATACAAAGACAGCTTAGACTTAGGTGAAATCAGTGAATGCCACATTCCTAATCACATTGTCACACTTGTGTGTATTTTTATAGTGACTGTAGAATTTGCAATGTAAAATCTTCATTGTGTATATAACATAGACCTATCTACGAGTATATGAAGTAATTTGACTGAAAAATGGTGTCCTAATTAAATTGATGGGATAGGAGTGTGCCCTGAAGTAATGACCCAATCTTCTGAGGCAAAGCTATTCTTAGAATATTTTGAGCCATTACTACAGAATGTTGTGACCCTCTTCCGCCCCCTCCCTTAATTCTTTAAACAAAGGGCAGGGAGGAAGTGTTTTTCAACCTAGTGTTCTTCATCAGACAAAAATGTTTTGCATTCAGAAACCATTTCCAGTATCAAATTTAATTTTGTCAAGTGATTAGTTGAGTTTGCTAGAGAATAATTTAAAAACACAAAGCTAGAGATGGTGTGGTGCTTCCATACTCGAGGAGAGCAGTTGCTGTTTTCAAGCTGCAGTCCTCCTTTCAGTGAATACATCACAGCTGGAATATTGTTACATGTCTTTGCAGCTGTTACTGGCCTGCATCTGTTGACACTGTGTGTTCCTACCCAGACTGCTGGAAGAAATAGGGGAGTGGATGAATTGATACCTTGCTTGCCTATCAGTGTTAACGTAGTTTTATGTACATATGTTTGTAAAGCTCTTTAGCCTCCTTCAAGATGAAAGGCTCTGTATAAATACAAGCTTTCGATTTCAGTACATGTTTGTAATACATGTGGTACAGTCCTAAATATGTATTTAGCTGATAGGCACTGTTCTTGCCTATTGTACAAATATTGACTTTAAAAGTATAAATATGTATTTAACCATCAGACCAGAAAAACATTGAAGCAGTTACTTCTCAGGTATAGGTATTAATATTGTATAAGTCTCTATATATATGTTTACATTCTACCACAGCATTGCAGAACATTTCTTTTTTTTTAAATGAAATGATAGCCCAACAAACAAAGATAGGAGGTTTTTTTTGTTTTGTTGTTTTTGAGATAAGGTCTTGCAATGTAGCCAAGGATGGCCTGGAACTCACTCTTAGTCCTACTGCCTCATCCTCATGAGTGCTGGGATTATAGGTGTGTGTTACCAAGCTCTGCTCCTAAGTTTCTGATGGTCTCCCTTTAGGGTGATTCCTGATTTTTATTTTCCATGTTTATTTCTCTCTTTAATTTTATATAAATATGACCTAGTATGACTAAAATCTAGAATCATTTCCTTTAAAATCTGGGAAGTCCCTCAGGCTAGTGAGATTTTTCTCCACTTTAAAATACATTTTTTTTTATTATGGAAATATTCAAATGGGCACTGAAGTCGGGGTAATAATATAAATGCCATGTACCTTTCACTGGAGGAAAAAGTATTTGGTAACCTTTTTTCTTATTTTTCTAATTTATGAAAATTTAAAGTTAGCAATACAGTATAAGCACATTAAAGAAAATCTGGAAAATGAAAAAATATCACAATTCCATCATCCTAATAGTTATCATCTCCTTTTGCTATGTTTATTTTTATTTCTACCTCATAGTGCTTTCAGATACAAAATTCTAAAACATACTATATACTTACTATATGTGTGTACCATTTTAGAACTTACCACGTATTTAATCTTCACAACAAACTTACGCAGTAGGTTATTACCCTCATTTTACTAATGAAGAAACCGAGGCACAGAAAGGTTAAGTAACTTACGTAAGGTAAGTTATATGGATAGTAAACTGACTATTTGATTTCAAATTTAGAGTCTCAGAATCTGGCTCTTAAGTCTGTACCTTTCACCACCACACAATTTTACCTCTCACAGTTATGGTGCACATGCTATTTTATGTCCTGCCTCCCCTTGCCTTTTTTGTGTCCTGTTATTGTTGTTAGGTGCTGCCAAGTTGGAACCAACTTGTATCAACCCTAAGTACAAAAGAACAAAACATTATCAAACACTGTGCCATGTACATGATCGTTTTATATCTGAGCCCATTGTTGCAGCCATTATGTTTCTTCTCATTTTGAGTCATGTCATATCAGCAAAAGAAGATCCTAGGGGCTTTATTTCATTTCCTTAAAAACACTACTTTGAGGAGATAACTCTACCCCAGTTGTTTCTTTTT